>JAADJF010000013.1:0-67394 GCA_012932015.1 Fusarium acutatum
CCCTATCACCATCCAGTGTGAGTAGTGTTCACGCCACTAGAAGAAAATCAACCCAGCAGCAACATCCGGGTTGCCCTCTGCGGCCTGGAGGGCCTGAATAGCTTGCTCCCGAGTGGCACCCATCGAGATAAGGCTCTCGATCGCTTGTGGCGAGATGTTTGTTGTTGTCGGAGCAGGCTGTGCAGCAGGAGGCGCTTGGGGTGCGGAGGGGGTAGGAGCTGCAGCTGCAGCAGGGGATGGTGCAGACTGAGCGGCTTGCGGTCTGGCAGGGATCTGCTGTTGGTGCTGGCCAGGAGGCACAACGGCTCCGGTACGTTGTCCAATTGCTGTGCCATCGGGACCAGGCAAAGTTGGCTCTTGTGCAGCCGCTTCCTCTTCCGCCTTGGGAATCTCAGCCTCTCCCAAAAAGGGAATCATTTCACCTTGGATAATGAGCTTGTCCCTAGCCAGATCAATAGTGGCCTGGTGTCGTTTCAACATGTCGAGACCAAGCAAAAGGTCAACTGATCGGCCCTCCATGACAGTAAAGCTGCAGGGAAGGAATAGATTTCCAATTTTGATCTGGGCGGAATGAACACGGCCGATAATTCTTGCTGTTCCGACACCGTGAGCTACACCAGCAAATCGAGTATCGATCAGTCTCATTATGCCACAGGCCTCAGCACAAGAGGGAGACATGATGGTGGCTTGAGCACCGGAGTCAACAAACGCCTTGACTGGGTGGCCATTCACCTCTACATCAACGTAGAGCATGTGAACTCTTCCGAAAACTAGGTTCGAATGGTGTCAATATTGCAGTTCATAGCTGTCATTTCAAGAACGTACCTTCGGGGTTGTGTTCCATGGCATTTTGCAAGTTCTCCATGACTCGCTCCTGTCGAATCATCTCCTCAATCTTTCTCTGGTTCTCAACGTTGAAAGGGTCATCGTTCAGTCTCTCGATCTCCCGTTGTCGTTCCTGACGCTCACGTTGCTCTCGATTCTGACTGTCATGGAAGATTTGTGCAAAGCGAGCAGGGTTGTCAACTGCTGCAGCCAGTTCTGGGTGTTGTGACTGGAGCTGTTGTCTCAGGGCGGGCTGGCCAAGAATCTGAAGGCGGATGAGCTCAGGGTCCTGCTCGTTCTGGGCTGGTCTCCTAGGCTGAGGGCGTCGAGCTTGTTCAGGTACACCAGTGCTTCCTCGCATGTCTCTGACGTGTACGGCCAACATCTCTCCATCCACAATCTGCAGCTGCTCCATGGTCTGGGTATCATCCGAAATTAGGCGGCCGTTGTGGTAGATATGCTGCGAGGTTGGAGGAACAGTCGATTCTGCCTGAATAGACTCGCGGAGGGTAGCGAGTGTCATGTCGGGAAAGATCTCGAGGGTGAGCAGGCTATCCTGCTCCCCAGCCTGGGGGTTGAATATGTTAAGGGTGATGCGCCTGTTGTCAGTTAGCATCCAATAGCCGAAGATGACGTAAATATGTCCAGGCAGTGGACTAACATTATGGTGTCTGTTGTTGTCCGTCTGATATTTTCGTGAGTATGTTTGAAGTGTTTAAGTTTAGGCCAAAGAGGACGAAAGAAAGTCGTCGAGGGCTCTCGAGAAAGTGGCTGGTCGTGAGAAGAGAGGAGTAGGCGTGGCCACGAGGGTGGCTAAGAAAAGAAAGCCCAGACAACTAGCTACCTAAGCACAAGACTGTAACAGCTCCTGAGGTAAGGTACCCACTAGGGATCTTCAAAAATAGGAGCCCAAAGTGCCTAAGAAAAGCAAGTTGACGTGGTAAGCGATTAGTTGAAGAAGATTGAAGTGAGAATGATCGTGAATTTAGTGCACGAGGTTGGTTGGTGTAAAAAAACGATCGGAGAGGAATGAACAGATGAAGATGGAGATAGATGCAGGTGCAGGCTGCTGCAGGCAGTTACACATAAAGTTCTAAGCAAGCTACTGGCTAACGTTGGAGCTATTGGAGGGGCCGTTTCCGCTGCCGCTTAGATTCCGCCGGAGGGGCAGTTATGCCGCTTGATTAATAAAGAGTAACTAACTGTAGCTCTGGGACAACCGCAAGAATTATCAAGGATCACTTAGCTTTGCTCCCTACACTGGTTTCATGTGTTGTCATGAGAACAAGGAGTTTTTTTTATAGCTTACCCCAATTCAGGAAGAATACAGGGTAATGGTACAGGTATACAGTTGCTTTGCGGTTCATCGTACCTGTAACAGTACCAGTCATCGACTTACATCATATTGCACCCCTCCATTCTGCCCTACCGTCTCGGGCCAAGAAGGCCATCAGCCAACCAAGTTCCATATAATAGGAGCAATCTTGACATGGATATTCAAGTTTCTCCTACGGTTACCTTAAAAAACCCGATCTCAATCCTTCTGGCCAGATATTTCCTGTTTTCGCAGTCAGCGGGCTTGCATTGTATCCCTCATGTACGGACGGCTAGGCACAGCTGCACATACGCACGCTCACAATCGAGGACCACGCAACTACTGGAAGCCGACGGAAGCCTATGGATGCTGATTACAGTTCGGTTCGGACATGATTGCGGAGAACCAGGCACCATTGATGATGACGAATAGGTGCTCTTCATGCAGCTAGGCAAAGGGGACAGAGCGCTCTATAGGTCATGGAGTCGTGACCGTGGAAGGGGACGCAATAAAATATAGCACATCTATCCTAAGTGCCAAAAAAGACTTAGTCAGGGGTCTTATATATACAGCAGGCCTTGGACTAATCCTTTTTGGCACCTCATTCAAGGTCTGCAACTTTCTTGCTCCCTGAGAGTGACATATCCTTACAGATGCTACTGTATGTACAGCACTACGCCCAGGTTCCTTGTCCTCGCAGATCCAGCATTGGTAACCAGATCGGGCGAAATGCAACGATTTTATTTCCAAGGAAGGCATCATGCATAGGCCCCTTGGTCTAAATACATAACTAAACCCCAATCGCTCCTGTGATATTGAAGGCCTCATTGGGGAGAGAACGTGGGATATGCTTTCGCGATTTCGTGGCATACCAGGATAAAGGAACGCGGGATTGCATGCGGCTGCTGCCGTTTCAGGGACCCCCCAACTGCTGATCGTCTTGGTTACAGCAACAGGGAGGTCGTCCCGGGGAGGCACAGAATGATCTCCTGCAGGACTGCCACCTGGAGGCACAGAAAGGCACCCTTGGTTTGAACATGCATGCTATAGGTAGGCTTGCTGCTCCGGCATCCCATTGCCTGGGCCAAGCAAGATTTTTCACTGTTAGGGCTGCTAGTAAGGTTTCATCATGGTTATCGTGAACTGATTGACGTTGTGGTGAAGTTGGGAACTATATTGATCTACCTATGTAGACCTGTGACAGTCACCGTGTAAGATTTCATACGAGGTACAGTCTTCTCAGCCGCCATGTTTCTGTACTCTTGTTACTTGACCATCGTCAAAATTCCGAGTTAACACAATATCAATGCTTATCGTCTTAGATAAGTATGTTGGAAAGGTTAAAACAACCTTGTCCACCATTGACTATTCCGATTGTTGGATGTTGGTGTTCGTACCCAGACTACCCTAGACACCTGAGGCGGCATCTCCTTACCATCACCACATTAATGAGTTACTTCTTAATATTTATTGACCTGGCAGCTGCTTTGCCCATTTTAATCTGCAATTTTCCGTGACTTCCTATTCTGTTTGTTCTCCTTTGTTGAGGTCACGCGACTTTTGATATGTCATGTGCCAGACCCAAGCTACCACTGGCGATGGAGACGGAACAAGCTCTCCCCGCTCATGAACCCATTGGGACGAGAATGGTAAAGTTGGGAAAAAGACAGTTTTTGAAGGTCAGTTCAACATCATTTTCACCATTTGCGACATCTTTAACAGTTGTACAGCACTCTCACAAGCACTGGAACCAACTGTCATCACGCCCTGAAGCCATTGTCACCTATACCCACCGATTGAAACTGGCCCCATTCCGGCGCCGGCCTCACTGCATCATCCGATCGCTCGGCATTCGTGGGTCCACCAGAAGTTGAATGGGCAAACAGGATAACTAAACCCGTCGTCCCATGACGTTTCATTCACTGTCAAACGAGTCTGAGTCTCTCTGTGTGATTCAGTAATCAAAAACTCACCCGATTCTGAGCCAAACGAGGTACAAACATCCTCAACGCTTCACACCTCAAGACGCCTGTGCCTCATACCAACGCTCAATGTGCACGGGTGAGCTTTAATTCCTCTCGTCGCATCATAATCATATCATCAAGAGACAACGTCAAATTTGCAATATAATCTCAACACAAGCACTATCGACGAAACAGAAAAATCTTCTGCGACAGCTCTCACTATTCGAAAAAGGCCCACAAATCTCACCTGCAGCCTTATTCTGACGACCGACTTATACTGAGGTAGTACCTCTAGTAACCATCACCGGCTCAAGACCCTTTCAGGGCTCATCTTTCAACGTGGCAACCGAAACTCAAACCCTCGTGGGAAGCATGGAAAAGAAGAAGAACAATGAATTCGCTTCTGCCGCCAGAGATATGATCTTCTCTGGCGGCGTGTTCGAAAACCTGGAGAACGACGACTGTGACGGCGCCATCGACGACGGAGACGCAGATGAGGACATGGTCAATTCGAAAAGGAACTTCTGTCAAATGAGGATCCAGAAGAGGAACTCAGAAGCTGGCCTTCTGAAGAAGGTCATTCCTTTCCATTGGGCTCCTATGCTCTCGCCCCTGACCGAGAATGATATCGACACATGCGTTACTCTTGAAAATGTCGCACTTTCAGAAGCGAGGTATAGATCAACACGTGAAAAGGCAAGTCATGATATATGGGTACCAATTCGTTGCTTGGAGGGCAATGGGACCACCAGTTCAGGTCAGATTTGCTAACTAGCAAAATAGATCGAATATCGTATTCGGAAATCAGGAGTTTGCTACGGTCTGTTCAATACCGTGAGGCCAAGCGATGTTAAGAAGATCTCTCTCACAACCATGCAACACAGTCGGCCTGTTGAGTCAGGACGATGCGATGGAGCCAAACATGTCATGTTTGCGCACGTCCTTGCAACACTTGGAACCCACCCAGTCGTAACTGATGCCGATATGGCCATGCCCGAGAACTGGAGAGACTCGAAAGCAAGCAAAGGCTCACCTCTGGGCCATCAATCTTCAGGGAGAACAATTTGTCTCCATTCCTTCATTGTTTGCCCAGAGGTCCAGGGAGTTGGCATCGGGAAGACAGTGATGAAGTCATATCTCGAGCTTATGAATGCATCTGGAATGGCTGATCGAGTTGCCATAATTTGCCAACCGGTAAGCAACCATAGCTAACACCTAAAATCTGCGTCGAGCTAACACATCAAAGTACGCAATCCAATTCTACAAGTGCTTTGGTTTCAAAGACCTTGGCCCAAGCACAGAAGCCCTTGCTGGCCAAGGTTGGCATGCGATGGTAAGTAATACTTTTATGACATAAACTGAAAGCCACTGACATATGACTAGGTGCTTGAACTCCGTGGTCCTAAGAGAAAGACCAAGGAGGAACCTACACGGAGGAATAAGGAAGGGGATTCTCCAACATCCAAGGCGAAGAAATCGCCATCATAGATTTTTACAGGCTTGTTGCCAGCATTTTTGGCAGTTGATCAATGAGTCTCCTCTCAAGAGGTACCTGTTGCTTCATCTCACTTCACATCACCAAGATATCTTCAAAGTAGCCGCATCATCGAAAATAATCAGATAGCTGGTCTATAAAAACCGCATTTGCATGTTCAAATTCTTTTTCTTCTTTTTCTTTTTTTCTTTTTCTTTCTTAATTTCCCATTCCGTCTATTTTGTGACCCTTTGATATCATAACCTCATCCATTCAACACCATTTTCTTTTCTTCCATACGGTACTTAGTCGCTGGCCTTGTACTTGAGACGGTACTCCTCAGTTCGCTTGATGTCGTCCTCTGAAGCAAAGCTCTTCATGCCAGCAATGATATCATCGAGGGTCAGGATAGCGAAGATGGGAATGCCATACTCCTTTCGCAACTCTCCAATAGCACTAGGTCCTGGCTTAGACTCATCGCCATCGGTAGCAGGGAGTTTCTCCATGCGGTCAAGGGCAACGACAATACCAACAACGATACCGCCCTCCTTTCGGATCTTGTCGATAGCCTCACGCTTGGCAGTTCCAGCAGTGATGACATCGTCAACGATGAGGATCTTCTTTCCCTTCAGAGGCGCACCAACAATGTTACCGCCCTCACCGTGGTCCTTGGCCTCCTTGCGATCAAAAGAGTAAGAAACACGGTCGAGGTTCTCGGGGGCGATCTCGCCGAGCTTGACAGCGATAGAGGAAGCAAGAGGAATGCCCTTGTAAGCGGGACCAAAGATGATGTCGAAGTCAAGGCCGGTCTCTTTCTGAGCCTCAGAGATGGACTTGGCGAAAGCAGTAGCAATGGCACCGGCGAGACGGGCAGTGTGGAAGAGGCCGGCGTTGAAGAAGTAGGGTGAGATGCGCTTTGACTTGAGCTCGAAGCTGCCAAACTTTAGGATCTCGCCAGCGATGGCGGCCTGCAAGAATTCTTGCTTGTAGGGGGCGAGCTGAGAAGACATGATTATTTATGTGGTTATATATAGATTGGTATGAAGTCAAGATTGGGAGTGAATGTTTCTAAAGCAAAGTTTGCGATCCCCTCTTGCAGGTCTCTCTCAGTGGTGTTGAGCCCGGAGCCGGCCTTGGACCCTTCGGGTGGTACAATGTATGGCGGCGGGGTTGAGGTGGGGGAGATGCAGATAATGAAGTACCATAAAAAAGTTCGGTGAGCAGAGAGAGAAGGGGAACGAGTATATCAACACATGATTTTCTGTTCTATAATGCAATTATCTTCGCTAAACACTCACTTAAGGAATAAATAACATGGTAGAAACAGTACTCCGCATATTCAGACCAACATCAACTCCTCTAGAACTCAGACTATCGAGTTCATCACACAAAAAGTGACTTGTCTCTTATCGATAAGAAATCAGGCTGACCGCCACGACCCACTAAGAAAAAATATTCGATCCAACTAAATTTTGCCATCTCTGATACCTCTTCTTCGAGCGACGAGCGACACTTTCTCTCTCCGTCCGTCTCTATCCTTTTTGATACCCCCCCTCAAAACAAATCCAACTCCAAAAAACACCAGATCGCCCAAGATGAAGACGACCTGGAAGGACATCCCCCCGGTGCCTACTCAGCAGGAGTTTCTGGATATTGTTCTGAGCCGGACCCAGCGCAAGCTGCCAACGCAGATTCGCGCCGGTTTCAAGATCAGCCGTATTCGAGGTTTGTGACCTTTGTCTCGTCTCGCCACAGCCAGGATCACAATAGATCACTAACATAGATCACCTCAACAGCTTTCTACACTCGAAAGGTCAAGTTCACACAGGAGACCTTCTCAGAGAAGTTCGGCGCCATCCTCGAGAGTTTCCCTCGTCTGCAGGACATCCACCCTTTCCACAAGGATCTCCTCAACACCCTCTACGATGCCGACCATTTTAGAATCGCCCTCGGTCAGATGTCCACCGCCAAGCATCTGATCGAGACCATCTCCCGCGATTATGTCCGTCTCCTCAAGTACGGCCAGTCTCTGTTCCAGTGCAAGCAGCTCAAGAGGGCCGCTCTCGGCCGCATGGCCACCCTCATCAAGCGACTCAAGGACCCTCTTATGTACCTCGATCAGGTCCGCCAGCATCTCGGACGTCTGCCCTCGATCGACCCCAACACTCGAACACTGCTTATCTGCGGTTACCCCAATGTTGGAAAGTCTAGTTTCCTCAAGAGCGTTACTCGCGCCGATGTCGACGTTCAGCCCTATGCTTTCACCACAAAGAGTCTGTTTGTCGGTCACTTCGACTACAAGTATCTCCGCTTCCAGGCCATCGATACCCCCGGTATTTTGGATCACCCTCTCGAGGAGATGAACACCATTGAGATGCAAAGTATCACCGCCATTGCCCATTTGAGATCCGCCATTATGTACTTTATGGATCTTTCAGAGCAGTGCGGATATACAGTTAGCGCCCAGATTGCTCTCTTCAAGAGCATCAAGCCTCTGTTCTCCAACAAGCTTGTCTTCGTTGTTGTCAACAAGATTGATGTCACCCGACCCGAGGATCTTGAGCCCGAGCTTCAGGCTGAGCTCCAAAGCATTCTCAAGTCTGGTGAGGTCGAGATGCTCCAATTGTCCTGCAACACTCAGGAGGGTGTTCAGGAGGTCAAGAACGCTGCTTGCGAGCGCTTGATCGCTGAGCGTGTTAACCAGAAGCTCAAGGCTGGTACCAACAACAGTGGAAACATTGGTGGCCGTCTGGCTGATGTTATGTCCCGTATCCACGTTGCTCAGCCCATGGGTGGTCAGACTCTTGAGACTTTCATCCCCGAGGGTGTCAAGGACCGCAAGAAGTATGACAAGACCGACCCCGAGCGCCGAAGACTCGCCCGTGATGAGGAGGAGGAGAACGGTGGTGCTGGTGTCTTCAACGTCGACATGAAGGCCGACTACATGCTCGCCAACCCCGAGTGGAAGTACGACAAGATCCCCGAGATCTACGATGGCAAGAACGTCTACGACTTTATCGACCCCGATATTGAGGCTAAGCTCCAGGCTCTTGAGGAAGAGGAGGAGAAGCTCGAGGCTGAGGGCTTCTACGAGTCTGATGAGGACATTGAGGATGACGAGGAGGCCGAGGTCATGCGCAAGGCCGAGCTGATCCGCGAGAAGCAGCAGCTCATCCGCAACGAGGCCCGCATGAAGAAGCGTCTCAAGAACCAGGCCATCATCCCCCGCAAGCAGATGAAGAAGCCCCTCTCCGAGTTCGAGGATGCTCTCGACCAGCTCGGTGTCGACACCACCGATATTGCCGAGCGTGCTCGCTCAAAGTCCCGTCCTCGCGGCCGTTCCACATCTCGCATGGGCACCGAGGATCCCGATGCCATGGATGTCGACGGTGGTCGCAGCAGCACTCCCCGCGAGCGTATGCGCTCTATGAGCCGACCTCGAAGCCGTGCTCCTACTGCCAGCCGCCGCGACGATGGTGTCACAGACGAGGCTACTCGATCCAAGGCCGATCGTATCGCCAGGCTCAACCAGAAGCGCATGAACCGCATGGCCCGACAGGGAGAGGGCGATCGACACACGACCGCTTCCATCACCAAGCACTTGGTAAGTTTTGTCCCCACCCATATTTATTTCAGAACCGTAGCTAACACATCACTCTAAGGTCGTCGGAAAGCGTGGTATGGGCAAGACAAACCGCAGATAGAGAGCCAACACCAGGCTTCCCTTTCTTCCACCACATTTGGTTGTCTTTCTCTCTTTTCCGGCATATTTTCGCGG
The DNA here is from genome assembly GCA_012932015.1 of Fusarium acutatum. NCBI lineage: Eukaryota > Fungi > Ascomycota > Sordariomycetes > Hypocreales > Nectriaceae > Fusarium > Fusarium acutatum. The sequence goes on from JAADJF010000013.1 coordinate 9,357, forward strand.
GTTCGTGGGCTGTGGGTTTGCCTGGGAGTTTGGGCGCATAGGAAAATGGATTGCGATTCCTTCGCTGCGTACGTACGTGCTTGACAAGAAGAAAAGAATAGCTTGCGTGTCACGTTGTTGCTTGGGATGAAGAAGCTCTGTCCGAGTTCAGCTAGATAGTAGATATCACGGCGCCTCCTTGAGAAATACTAGAAAAGGGGCTGCCAAACTTTTCTTTCCTTCTCTTTTAACAGATCATGATTTATGAAGCATATAAAAGTTTCAATCAAATTTCATATTAACCACCCAAAATATTATTACTTGTGTATACAGTTCAACAATATTCATTTGACTTGTCGTGTGAGATGCTATCGAAAGAGGTATAATGAGATTGTGCCCAAGACGCACTATCGGTATCGGCCAATCTTCTGAAAAAGCAAAACAATCCTCCTACCCTGCCGGCTCTGTTACAGTGGTGTGGCCTTGTTACTCTTTTATCCTATTTGCTAGGAAGGTCGCTGAGATTCTTTACTGCTCCTCGGCAACCTGGATACCTTCCCTCAAACCCTCAACCTTGAGCTCCTCTCCGGTGGCGCGGTGGTAGATGTCCTTGACGTCGTCGGTGGTGGTCTCGAAGTGGCTGGTGGCATCGTAGCTCTTGGAGATGAAGATGTTATCCTTGGTACCATCCTCAAGAGGCTCGTAGATGGGAATAGGGGGACCCTAGAGATTGTTAGCGTGTATCTCGTATTTCAACCCAGGTAACAACTTACCATGAACTGCTCCTCAATCTTGCCAAGGCGGTCGAGACCAGCCTGGAGCTCAACGTGGTGGTTAGCTGATGTCTCGGCAATAGTCGAGACAATGGCGATCCAGTAACCCTTGGGGCAGACGTTGTGAGCGGAAGAAACGCAAGCAATGTAGACGTCTAAGCACATATGGTCAGCAACTATATATGATCATCAGAATCGGAATAATTACCGTTCTTTCGGCCAACTTGAGACTGAGGAATGATGAGCTGGGCAGAGTCGGCATCGTTGGTACCAGCAAGAGGGTGCTTCAGAATGCAAATAGCTCGGAGGACATGGCCAACAACCTTGGCCTTGTTGGGGAAGTAGGAGGGGTCACCGAGGATCATCTTGGCCTTGGTCTTGAACTTCATCTCCTCAACACCAGTCATGGTCGCCTCGATGCCAACAGCCTTGTCGCCGTCGTACTGGATCTCGTCGATGTTGGTGTTGAGCATGTAAGTACCGCCGTAGATGGCAGATAGACGGGCGAAACCCTGAGGGAGCTCGCCAAGACCGTAGAGAGGGTAGATATAAGGAGACTTTCCGTATCGAGCAACAGAGTTACCGTACAGGCGGATTCGCTGGATGGCCTCGGGAGCCTGGCCAGGGGTGGTGATGTAGTCGTCGGTGAGGTAGAGAGCCATGGCGTGGCCAATGAAGTCCTTTGTGGTGGCCTCGAGGCCGAACTTGTCATAGACATCCTTCATAGTGCACTTGTTGATATCCAGGCCTAGACAGAGGGTTATCGGTCAGCAAATTGTCTAATTTCGCAAGATTTATCTTCGTTGCGTATCTCCTTAGAAAACATACCCTTGTGTGTCGCGGGGTCCTTGGGGTCGAAAGTGCCAACCCACTCAATGAAGGACTTCATGCGTCGCTTTTCGAAGATACCCATGAGAGGAGATCGCAGAGCCTCGGCGGCATCAGAGGGCACCTTGGCGACGGTAGCCTTGTTGGAGGCACCCTGCTGAACGTAGCTGCCAGCGACTTGCTTGAACTCGAGGTACCGTGTAACATCGGTAGAAACGAGAATGTTGGTCAACTCGCCAGAGGACATGAGGAACTTGGGGACAAGGTCGATGTTCCAGTCGTTGAGGCGGCCATATTGCTTCCAGGGCTCCTCGCCTTCGCGGAAGTTTCCGTACTTCTTGAAGAGCTGTGTTCTACTGTTAGATATCGGTCTGGCAAGATATAGATCGGGAGGTTACGTACAGTCTCGAGGTTCACGGAAGCTGCCTCACTGAGAAACAGTTAGCTTTTTGTTTATAGGAAAGTAATTGCATTCTGAAAGAGACTTACCCGCCATAGTGATCATTGCGGTCGATGTGGAGGACCTTCTTGCCCTTGACACTCAGAACACTGTTGAAGCACAATCAGCCATCACCGCCTTTACATGTGCTATACCGCCTTGTAGCTTGCGCAGGTCTGTAGCGGCCTTTGCGACACAACGAAGCGGTCAAAATGGAAGCAGTTTGTCTTACCCAGAAAGAATACACTCGGTCAATCCTGAAAACAGTCAGCATCCGCTTGGGAATACAATAAATCGGCGGCAACAAGCCAAAGCTCTCTGATGCGGGGATCCGCCTTGTGGTGGCAGAAACAGGCGAGGGGGAACAAGAACGTACCAGTGCCCAGCACGATGACGTCGTATTCAGGAGCAATCTCATCCATGATGGCTATTCTCTGGTGTTGATATTCGATGAACCGTTAGGTAGAATGATAGAGAGATAGGGAGTAAGAAAGAGAAAGAGGCGGATTAGGATAAAATGGAAGCGAAGCGAGGACGAGACGGGATGGGAGGGTCGAGAAGCTTGAGGGGAGGTGCGGTGCTGTACGGTTGGCGGTTGCTTGCTTAGTGGCGGGGTCAGTCCCATTTACCTTTTACCTTACTTTACCTTTCCCTTCCTTTTCTTAGGTAGGGGATCAACTACAACTGCAGCCTAGCTTCAGTGTGGGGACCCTTTTTATGGCTGGACAGTCTGAGTGTGAATATGGTTGACGCCTCTAACAACCAACGTCTTACCCAATTCATGCCATTCTAATCTCACATATTCTCGCCTACAATATCAAATTACATTAAGATGAACACATGCAACAAGTTTTGCTGCTGTTAGACATCCCATCACCCCCTAATTCCCCCTTCCATCGTGGTCCGCTTCATTATCAAATTTAGCTTAGCAGCCAGATCAATATAAGAGCCCCAGCCACGACCCCAGCACCATCAATGGTTTATTACCATTAGCATATTGAAGACAGGGTCTCTCGGTCGTATCTCCTTTCTTTGCCCCAACTGTTGACCTCCATATTGTTACATCTGTGTTTCTGGTTTCTACTCATCTTGGTGGAGCGACCCCTTTCATGAGATAACAAGAGCTTGACTTATACGGCATCCAACCTCATTACTGTGTTGGGATACGAAGTCAAAGAGTTTAGTATGACTACAGCTCTCCTACGCGCAAGATTGTCATTACGGCATATGCATTCATATCAACAGCTCCTAGAGCCCATATGTTCGCATATACATGTTAGTTTCGTCTACTGTATCTTACATATCCTAGATGTACACGACGAATATGTCAACCTGTCCCTAATCAGGCATCATAAACAACCACCACCTCTCCCATCACTCAAATAGTACATGACGTCGTCTCGCTTGTAACGGTTTTTTATTGCTTCTTCAACTCCTTCTCGATCTTGGCCTCCTGTGCTTCTGTGGCAACAGAATCAATCTGCTTGGCCGCCTCTGACTCGGCCTCTGGTTGTGTCCACTCAGCAACATCAACCTCGTCTTCATATGCCGATGGTGTGTAGACTTGACCTTCCGCGCCCTCGAAATTGATCTCGGGGTCGCTCATGGCGACACCAACAGCGTCTTGCCATGTGTAATATCGCTCCGTCAAGACGTGCTTGATGGCTCGCTGTGTCTTCAAGACCTTTGCTCAATGTCAGCCTCCCGCATGTTATATAATTTCGAAATATCTTACCTCCTCATCTCGAGTATCAATCTCTCGCTCACCGAATCCCAGCTTGGATCGAATGAGCTCTTGCCTTGATGTAGATAGCATGTTCCTCTCTCGGCAACACACCCACCACAAAGAGTGTAGATCTTCCCACGACTTCTTTCGTAGCTCCTCGACAGACCATGCACGTCCATGCTCCTCGGTCTCTTTGGGTGTTGCCAATGCCTTTCCTTGTGCTGGAAAGAATCCCCACAGACCATGATCAGGGTCGACCTTGATCCTGGGCTTGAACTGTCGTGGCTTCGGTAGCGGGATGTTTGACATTGACAGAGGCTCGCGAGGTCCTGATCCGTACAGACTACTCACACCTCGCTTGGGGTTATTGTCCTTTGTCTTTCGCTTGCATTGTGGTGCGGTCGTGGAGAAGTAGGCGACTCGAGATGTGGCGGCGGAGACCTTTGATGATGAGGCCTGGACAAGTCGACCGGCCAATGGCCGTATCGTACTGGGAGCTGTCATTGATATTATCGTGCCTGTCGTGGGGATTAGACGAGGCTATTCGCTATTCAGCTCGTCCCACGCATTCACAAAATTTGGGATACCGTAGTTCGCGGAGCCTCGGATGTCGGCTTTACGTTGTGCCGACGTCGAGAATAGTCACGTGCTCTGGCCGACCACGCCTGGCCTCACCGAGTCTCACCTCAAAGCCTCACCGAGCCTTACCAAGAGATCTCAACAGTGGGTTCTCTGGGACCGGCGCTTGCAGCAAGCACGGATGCCAAAGTTTGGTACAATGTACATGGTGTTTTGGGGTGGGTGATGCGGGGGAATACTCCAGATGCCCCATCTCATAGCCATCTTCTAGAACAAAGGAATTGTTGCCAGTTCCTGACTAGGACCTAGGACGACCACCAAGAGCCACATCGAGGATGCGGGGAGAGATCCATCACCAGGAACGGGCAAGGCATGAAGTTGCTAACATCATCTTGGGCTCCACGCTTGGAGATCACGGCCGTAGAACAGGCGCCATCCATGGCTGTTTTGATACTACTGCGTCACCAAGAGTTTCAGGTTTCAAGGAAGTATAACAGAAAACAAAGTTATAGGAAACGCATATGACATCCTTCAAACCTTCGCGGACACATAATTACCGCACCATTGGGAAATGAACGATAACCCTTGAGGTCGAGAGGAAGAACTCACCAAGTGCAGTGAAACCACCCTACATCACAGACTTTACAAAGTCAATCTGCCATGGACAAGCCAGCACCAGCTCTTTGCGTTCTTCGCGATGTTACCTTCAGGGTAGATCTGCACCCGGCATAACCTATGGCACTTGCGCTTGGCTACTGTACGATAGCCTGCAAGCGTCTTGTTTCGGTACTTTACACGTGTGCAGGTCTTTCGTGTCCCTCGAGGACACGCACGCATCCGTCCATCATCTCATTTTACGGGATTTTTATTCACGCGTTCATCAGAATCACAAAGAACCAACGGATTTGCGCTGTCAGAGCGGCTCCAAATAGCAGTACTGTGCTGTACATACCGTACGCAGACAGGAGGGGGTTGCAGTCAATGTCTCGGCGGCGTGGGGGTACACACTACATCCTTGACTATCCTTCGTAATTCATAATGCCTGATTCAGGGATTCAGGGTCATGCTGGACAAGCTAGAAGGCCATGCAAGTCAGAAGGACAGACAACCTTCGGGGGTGGTGAATGCAACCAACCATGTCAACCAAGGCTGCAACTTGTTAGCCGCTCGCCTGTGGAGTGCAAATGGTGATTGACAAGGGAGGATCTGCCGTAATTATCGCGAGACAGCTGCTGTTGTTCATCTTCACCAGGAACTTTGCCCTTTCCGTGCGAGTCGGATAATGCTGCAATGCCGCGGCATCCTCCGCCCCGTGACATGCAACATGCAATTCACAAGATCCCGCACTCTGTCTGTCGTCATATTTTCGTCGCCAGATCAGAACATGAGAGTGAGATGATCCCTGTACTGGGTACAATGAAGCTTCTCAGCGCACTGAGCGCAGGGCAAGTGCACGATATTCTACAGGTACCGTGCTCAAGTCACATGAGTGTGAGAAGCGTTTCCACATAGCGTGATAGCTCTCGTTCAGACAGGTGGATAATTAATAGTAAGCCAGGAATGACTGCCATGCTGTTGCTGGTTCAGTGGTTAGGAACATATCAAAAGCTCAACCAGTCCGTATCACACCTGATGATTGAGCATTGACTCGGACCACAAAGATCAACCAACACCAGGCATCATCATTGTAAGGTTGCAGTTTCTCTCGGATTCAAAACAGTAACAGTTACGAGACCATCACAATGCGAGGTAAGTTTGCCGAATCAACACTCACTCCCTTGCCTCCCTCAGTAGTCAGTACAGTAAACGCACAGTACTCGATAATTCCGTCAAATAGCGAATGGTTGGTGATGGCGTCTTGAACTAAAACACACGCTTGCTAGGAGTAGCCAAGTGTTGGTGGGGGGCCTCGTGGTGAACGGGACACCATAGATAAACTAGCCAGCCACGCCTGTCCGGTAAGGTTCCGCACTATCACCACCTAGTGAACAACGCCGGCGGTGATGGTTGTAGTGGTGGTGGTGGTGATGCGAGAAGTGTTGTTGGATGCAGAATGTGAAAGTTTGTGACGTAAGTGATTGTTGTGTGTGGTTGTGTGGTTGGGAATCATCTTAACACTCGCTCCGTGTGTTGCTCCAACCCCTTCAATTGGTCTGCTCGTCACGAGAAAACGGGTTGGAAGCACTTTTGTGAATTCCGCACTCGCCCAAAACATTATGTGTTTTGATGGCTGATCACTAGACTGGTCTAGGGCAGACCTTGATGTGAGGGATATACATTGTGATGATTTCTTTTGCGCTCATCACGATGTCAAGAATTTCGAAGCTCCGAAACTAAATGATTCTGACTCGTACAGGCGTGTACCTACAGCACCGTATTTTGTATGCACGTCCAGCATTGTAGGAATAGTGTAAACCCTGACCAATCCTGATCAACGGTGATGGGCCGTCCTTGTTGGAAGAGGAAAGTGTTGAGTTGATTGCAGGAGTCGAATGAGTTACCTGCACAACATGGTTTGCAACTTGCCCCCAACTTGTGGTGTCGAGATGAAGCCATCACGACGTGCATTGCCTTACATTGTGTATCCAGATCGTTGTGGCTTCTTACGGGTCTCTGAGCTCCTCAAGAAGCGGGAAGGGACCCAGTAGAAGAAGCTTGGTGCGTTGAGGCTCAACATCCTCTGTATGGGACCATCAGCGGCAGTTTATGCCTCCACCAGTCCCGCTTCTCCAACGATTGCCGAACATGGCACTGGATTGGTGTGGTGCATTGAAGCTTTGAGTGTGTGTGTGTGTGTATGTCTGAGTGCGAGTGTGAGTGTACGTGAAATGTGCTTGGCTTCAATCACACTCAAGGAGATAATATCGGCGATCCCAAACAGCCATTTCTCTCAAGTTGCTGCCCCTGTAATCACTAAGCTGCGTGATTGTTTCGAAAGTGAAGCTCAATTATCAGAGATTGTCTGCATTCCTTCTTCAAATGTCCGAAACATTGGGAATCCTGGCCGTGCATGTCAGCGACTAAGAATCTATCGGGTATCCCAATGAAGCAGTTCCGATATCTTAACAGGGATTTTCCATCAAGGTGTTTCTCTTCCGGACTTAAGCTGAGAAGGGCGAGCATTAACTTATCCATTCCCTACCAGATTAAGCCCCCGTTAGCGAGCTTTGCTTAGGCCCGTGATGACATCTTTAACATTGTTGCCGACGACACCCGTTTTAACCTGATTAATAACCACGGAAGAAATGCCCAAACCGTTGATGAAATGGTATTGGCAATACCATTTGTCAGCCATCAGCTGCAAAACCTGCAATGTAGCATTGCCTCGTACACTCTTAACACTTCTCTCAAGAGGAGGCTGGACTGCTATCACTAGTCTGATGTTAGAGCACAGCTCATTCTCGAACACAAAATAAAGTGTTGAGACTCTATTAACAACATTAGACCAGGAGTCGAGCAGAGTGGAGTACACGATACTGTTCTCGGACAGCAGAGACCAGAACGGGGGCATGTGTGATATTTCGAGTCGGTGAAGTTTCGGAAAAAAAGGTGAGAAAGAAAATAGACGTCATCACCATTCATGAGAGGGAGGGATAAGCGTTCTGTGAGACAAGGCCGTGCCCAGTACGGAGTACTACTTAGGAGTCTGGAGTGATAACTGGCCCTGCACGAGTCTTATATCAATATCGGACGAGAATTGCGCAATGATTGCCAATGATTCTTGCACTTCCACACGACAATGACTTTATGTATCAACGAGATTGATAACAGGAAAGGTGTGTGACCCTTTTGCCAACGATCTGGCAGTTGTGTTTTCCACGTTGCCCCGGCCTTGACACATGCCTGGCATCCGCACCCATTCATTGCCTAAAGCGCGACGCCACCGAGGCAAGGGTAGGGTAGCTCTCAACCTCAGGGACATGGGCCAAGATTCTTCCAAACCTCAATGAGCTAGCGTTACAGCACAGTCATTCTCTCTTGTTGTTTCCCGGGAATGATGCATGCTTGTCTCTCGGTGTTCCCGCTCCCTATGGTCTTCTCCAAGGTCCCTTCTTTGTTTCGAATTGGATGGTCATCGTCCGATCACGGAAAGGACTCGGGTTTCTAGGCAGCCAGATTTGGCGCCCGAATGCCCGACTCCGAGAAGTGAGCCAGAAATGCTATGCTACAAAGTCCTCGTGACGGACGATATGCTGTCGCATTGCTGCTGTTCAGCTAATAGTTACAAGATGCGAGGGTTTTTGACAGGCGAGCGTCAGCGGCTCAAAAGACGATGTTTTCTCCAACTATGGAGTCCGACTCCTCACGGGAAGGACTCCACCATAACCTTCTGGAGCCAGAATCGAAGCCTTCGACTTCCCACCCTCGTCCTTCAGCAGATGCAATGGCGGGAAGATGAGGGGTTTCCAAGGGACCCTGCTCCACTGAGATCTGCTTTGGTGGGAACACCCGCTATGCTTGCGGGAGCCATTGAACGGTTGGCGTCGACAACAAGATGAGGGACCCTGGAACAACGTCTCGAGACAATGCTGTGTTAGCATTGGGTGCTGTTCAATGTGATTACAGGCGTGCCTGCATTTCAGGGACAGCTGAGTGCGTGACCAAGAAGCTCCTCTGGGCCGATGGCCGGCTTTGCTCAAACCCAGGCGACTCTCCGATAGCGTTTCCTTTTTCCACGGACCATTGTCTCCAACATCCCAGGAGTACCTTGTACTCTCGGCGAATTTTGCTTGCCTTCCTTTCCTTTTGTCCCCACCTTACTTTTTCTATTCTCTTGGCACGCTTCATCAGGACTGCAATAGCCGCCAGGCCATCGAAAGTTGATTCTGTCATGCTCAAAATTTTGATCGAGTAATACATGAGTCAAGTGATCGCTGTGGTATGGGCATTGCTCGTTCACTCATAACCTGAGCGGATCGAGCACTAAGTTCGCATTCTGAGCAATGTTGTGTCAGCCTTGATTCAAGACCCTTGAATCAACAGACTAGGGCTCGTTTTCGCTTGACTCGTGGATCCTGCATATCATCTTGGAAAAACGGCTTCTTCGAGTCACGAGCCGAGTGTTGACCCATTTAGGCATATGGCTGGCCTCTAACCAGTTAGCTGGCCTAGGAAATTGTTGTCAAGTGTGTTTCGTAGTATGAGGCGGTATGTCGGAAAGCAGTATTATTAACTGAACAGAGTTGTTCATGCTTGTTGCCAAGACCCGACATGGCCAACGTTATCAAGCTGCACGCGACAGGCATGCCTGTGATGGCCATATTCTTTGTCACTTGGTTTTATCATGTTCATAACATGACCACGGCTAACCAACCATTGGTTATTGACCGATATGTCATTAAAATGAAAGAAGCATTTCGTCGTCCGGGTAATTGTGAGGCAAAGGAAAATCTGGCACTGAGATCTGGACGTATTCAATAAACAGCAGTCTGTCTTGTCTCACCTTTCTAAGGGCGATTTCATCTTGACACTGGTTAGAGCAATATTAGGTAGTCGAGAAAAGCTATTTGTGAACACTAGCTCTGTAGCGTTCGGACTAGCCTCTACACTTGTTCACAAGATCAGGCAAAAAAAACGCAGGGAAAATCGTTCAAATGAGAAACGCTGCATGATCTGGTCGAGGAATCCCGGTGCGAACTCGGTGTCCGAGTCGTGTATGAGGTAATGCGGTGAGAGGACTTGAATTTGGTGTGAAGCATCGTGACCTTGGGTGTGCAGCGAGGCCGGCTACGACACCGGGAATCGAAAGACTAGTGTCAGGTATCGTGTACAAGGGACACACAAGCGCGTTATGCTTGCCAGGTAGCAGAACAATGCGTACCTGTTACGAAATCACCCAACCTCCAGCATTCCCTGCAGACGCCCCCACCCCTGCGAGCAACTTACCTTTTCAACCTATCAAGTGTACAGTATCGACCGTGCGAATCTGTGAACACAAGCCCGTTTGTGAAGTTGTTCGACGCGTCGTGCATCATCCTGGATGTGATTTTTGATAGCAGTGTTTCCCTGTCTGTGTTCAGGATCGCAAGATGAGAAGGATCGTTGCAAGTGCCGTCAGAACCCTGGCCATTCAAAACGACGTAAAGGCAAGAAACTTGGTGTAAGAGAGATGTCAGTTTAGTGTCGTTGATGATGATGATGATATGGTAACTCAGTGGTTGCTACCAGACCTTTTATCATATGAGGCAAACTTTTAAAGACAGCCTCTTAGTAGCTGATTGATTACAGCGATGTCGGACGGTGAGGCCGGTAGACTTGCGCCAACGGTGCCGCGCAATGCTTCAGTTACCTCGGCGCTGAGAGGACTCTCGATAGCTGTGTGTTTCTTTTACAGGAGGGTTTGCATGTCGTAGACGCCTCGTCTGGCGCAGTTCGTTCAAAAGTCCCGAATCAGTTTGGCGCTTTTATTCGTACGATACTGAACAGTAGATCGCACTCTGGAAGTGTGTCTAGTAGAGACGGCACACAAAGTTTTTTTTTCCTTTCCCTTGTTGGCGGCTGGCAAGCTGAATGATGATGCCCTTTGGGACTCAATTGGAGTCTTGCGTTTCCAATACCATTGACTGATGACTTGGACTGACACTGTTCGCTCCTATAGTCTATTCCAAGAACCTGTGGATACGACGAGGGTACCTGGCCTGGACCTGACATGGCAGTGAGTCGGTAAGTGACATGTAAGTATCCGTCCGTAGATTTCACCGCAAACTGCCAGCGAAATGAATTACCTTAGCTAAGGTGTCGAGCAAGCCCCGAATCTGGCGGCTTAGAGCGGCAATGGCATGGCACCTGCGCTAACATCCAAGTTGGACAGGCCAGAAATATCGCCGTAGACCCGATTTGATTCAGATTGAAGAAGGATGAGGGGCGTGTGAAGAGTAAAGCGAAAAAATTCTAACCATCCAAGCTCGAAGAGGAACAAATTTGACACTGCAAACAGTTGGCGGCCAGTATCGAAGCGTCTTCCATGCTTGGCGCCGGCCTCGGTAACAGGTACTTCCGTCTTTACTCCGGTTACTGCTCCTGCTCTATCTTTTTCCGCCTGTAACTGGCAGGCACGCTACCACAGCCGCGCTCTCACTGCCCTGATCTCAGTGCTCCCAGGCGAGAGAGAGTAGGTAGGAGGTACCTCGGGGTTTTCAGTATCTTCCTGCCTCCCGTAAGTCGTTGTTCCCTCGTTTTCCATCTTTCCTCGTTCTCTTGTTCTCCCGAAAAATTTTCCCTCACACAACTCACATACCATCATCGACTCTTCTTTGGAATCTTTAGATTTCGTGCTTCTTCAAATACATCGCCAAAAGCCATCACCTCAATTGTCGTGATATCTGAAAGTCGATTTGCGCGTCTGGCGTCTGGCCCCATCAAACACGACCGCGACCCGCGACCCTCTGTGGCCTATTTTCGCCCTTTCCTCCAGATCCCAGCCGCCAGCTATTCTGATAGTGGTTCCTTTGCTTCGTTGTGGGCCCACTTCCCTGGACAACATTATCCACTTCCCACATCCTCTCGCTGGTTCTTTACTTGCAACTGGGTTGGGAATTTGCGACCACGCGAGTACCGGCTTCATCTTGCAATACATACTGTGCGTGCCGGCCAAGGCATTTTTACTAACGGTTCCGCGACTGGCAACTTTTCCCTCCCTTCACTTCAGTTGCTGCTGTTGCTTTCCTTCGCCTTCGACCGCTCCTCGTGATTGCGTACTAAGCAAGACCGAAAAATTTACTTAGTGCTGCTTCTGCATCGCTTTTTAATCCACACCCGCACCAACCCACTTCTTTTTTCTCTCCTTCACTCGCCTCTTCTTTTCACACCCACCCACTCTGAACCCACTCAACGTTACCCACCTTTTCAAAAACTGCCCTGACAGCTCGACCGTCTAGAGAGGAGACCGCGAGAAGAAAAAAAAAATAATACTTAAAAAGGTTCGGGACCCAGTTCTCCACTCTGTGCACCCTCTCCAAACCACTACCTTCAAAGAGGGACCTGCCACGAGCCTCATCCTCCACCATCCGGGAACATCTTCTGCGGAGCTCTACAAGGCATTGCATTTGATATTGCTTTGCTTTCTCAAGTTTTGCAAACCTCCTAGACCCCTCCTCTTCCTTCTTTTCTCCGCAAATCCTCGACTTGGACTTGTCATCCACCAAGGTCCATTGTACCCCAGACAGCTTTTTTTTGTTTTGTTTTTTGCGTCGCGGTATTCTCAACACCACGACGATTGTCACCAGCTTCGCGTCTACCAAGAGTAGCATGGACGGTCCTCACTACCCCTCCAATGGTATAAACACGACTTCTTCTGGTCAGACTTATCCTTCACCAACCGCGATTTCTCCCAACCAACTTCAAACCGGCTCTCCTCTACCTCAGACTCTGCCACCGCTGCAGCCTCCAACCTCGGCCATGCAGAACATGTACGGAAGTCACCCTCATACGCCGCGAACCCCAGGCACCCCGAACACTCCTGGGTCGGCCTCCAACATGCCTACCTACCAGCAGCAGACATCGCAGCCCGCGAACCGCGCTGGTATGTACTCAATGGCCCAGAACCAATATCCTCCTCCCCAGGCCTATGGCACCTCTGCCATGATGCCCCAGACGACCACTGCCGCGTCTCACCCACAGCCTATCGCGCCTGCTCCTGCTGGCGGTCGCGGTCCTCCTGTGTTGCGTCCTATGCCCCCTGGAGGCATCATGTCCCAACCTGGTGTCTCGTCGCCCTATGGTCCTGGTTCTCTTATGCAGCCCACTGCGGTGATGCCAGAGGGCGAGCCTCCCACTCACGTTGTTGGATCTCAGGGACGACGAGGTATCCTGCCCAGTGCTCCTGGACGGCCTGCCGCCCCAGCCGCTGGTACTGGAGCCAAGAACACCGTGATTCCTGTCAAGGACGCAGATGGCAAATTCCCTTGCCCTCACTGCACAAAGACTTACCTCCATGCCAAGCATCTTAAGCGCCACCTTCTGCGACGTGAGTATAACAGCTTGTTGACACTGACAGATTTTACTGACATTCCTTCTCACAGACACCGGTGATCGCCCTTACATGTGTGTTCTTTGCCGCGATACCTTCTCTCGAAGTGATATCCTGAAGCGTCATTTCCAAAAGTGCTCTATCCGCCGTGGCAACCCCACTGGAGCTAGTCACTTGTCGCACCCTCAGGCTCACGTTAAGAAGAACCAGCAGCAGGCTCAGAAGGCCGCCGGCCTCGCCCATGAGGGTGACCTCAACCACCTCAATGGCTTGAGCAACCTGCCCGCAGACAACATGGTCCACCCATTCGGCATTGTCCCAGTCTCGGATGGCATGAACAACATGGCCCAGGATCAGAGCCAACTCTCTCGATCCAGCTCGCTTGGTCGTCTCGACAACGGTAACAACGCTGACAGACGGAACATGAACGGTCAGGTCATGGGTGCTTCGCAGCCCTATGGCGCTGACCCCAACATGAACCAGCAGCAGATGACTGGCTACAGCATGCCCCCCGCTCAGAACGGACTGCCCATGTACGGCGGCTCAAACACAAACCCTCCATCTGGCCTTGATTGGTCTCAGATGTTCCAGGCTGGTGCGCATCAAACCTACGTCAACACATCTTTCAATCCTAATCTTGGACAGACTCAGAGCGGAATCAAACCCGAACCTAATGCCGGGCCCGGAACGACAGGCGCCAGCGCCAACGACACCCTTTTGTCGAATATGGGAATGCCATCTCACCAAACCTCATACAATCTTCTTTCTGATCAGATCCTTAATTTTTTCTATCCTCCTAATCAAGCCATCGATCCCTCTAGCGCGGGGATGAATCTCTACTTCTCGCCTGACAACGTCAAGGACTTCTTGGACAAGTACACTCACTTCCACATCCACATGCCTTTCATCCATGTCGCGACGTTTAAGGTCATGGAGGCGTATACTGGCTTACTTGCAGGCATGTGTTGCATCGGTGCCTGTTACTCAGACAATGTCACCCCGTCCAATGTTCGCGAAATGATGGATTTTCTTGTTGTCGCACTTCAACGCGACTGCAAGATAATGTCTAATGCTGAACCTGTGGCAGGGCAACCGAGTCACGCATCTCGGGCTGATATTGAAGAGCTTCAGGCTGTCTTGTTAACATGTATATTATTACTTTGGAATGGAAACCCTCAACAAAGAGAGCGGGCTCGACAGATCTACCCGTCTCTTGCAGCCAACACCAGACGACTGAATCTTTTCCAGTCGTCGCGTGACCCTGCTTCTTTGTCACCCCTTCACCAAATCGATTTTGACCGGAACACTTTTGATTTGCAGCAATGGAACTGGGATACTTGGGTCGATCAAGAGCGTCGAAATCGTCTAATGTTTGGCGTCTTTTTAATGGACGTTGCCATGGGACTTTACTTCAATTCTCAACCCTTGTTCGATGTTATGGAATTTCATTTACCTTTGCCTTGCGACGACACAGCTTGGGATGCGGACAATTCCGAGGACTGTGCTTCTGCGCTTGGCCTCAACGGCGATGTTGCCGCTCGCGATAAGAATCCTTATGGCACTCAGCGACCAAAACAACCTGAGATGGACTGGGCTCTCAAAGCTCTGCTGCACCCCTCTTATCAGATCCAGCCTGGAAGTACCAACCTTTATGGAAAGTTTGTTCTTATCCATGGCATATTAGCTCTGATTCGGCGGGCCCAGATTGACGGCAATGCGGCTCAGCTGTCCAAATTTGGAACGCCTCCTCCCAATGATTGGATGACTCCAGCCGGCCACAATAGTGGACGGGGTACTCCTGTGGAGGGGGCGGCTGCCAACGTTGACCCACAAAGTCTGCAGGCACTTGTTATCGCTCTGAGCAAGTTCAAGAATAATTGGGATGCGGATATGGCCAATCAATTCCCGCCAACATTGCCGGGATCTAGCAATCCTCGACGGCACGGGTTCTCGCGAGATGGCATCCATTTCTATTGGCTTTCCAATTACCTGCTCAAGCACACGCAAGCGGCGGACTTACGGTTGTCGTCGGATGCACGCTTTGTCCAAATTATCCAATTATTGAAGTCGGTGAAGTCGTGGGTGATGTCAGATGGCGCGAGCAGAGGAGAGGAATTAGGATCTGTCGGAGAGATTGATGATCAGTATGGAGCAATGGATCTCACATTAGAGATGGCAAAACTATTCAAACCACTTCCACAAGTGGTGGAAGACGCTGGCACTGCGTCTGTCAAGACGGAGCTTGACTAAGGGACGGCAGTATGAATTTCTTACACAACCAAAAAAAAGTACTATAGGGGCAGGGGCTGCATCTGGAGGCGTTGCGCTGCATTCTGCTTTGTTTTCTTCATTTTCTTTGTTTCCTGGGTCACTGGGTTTCACCAATGTGATGGTCATCTTAAGGTAGACCGGATTGGCCTCACACATCCATGGTTGGCACTGTTGTGCAATGCATTTGTCGAGAATAGACGGGAAGAGGAGTTGTAACTGCATATTAGACTTTGATCAAGATAGAAAGGGAGGTCTAACCGGTTGACGGTCAATTGGTAGACCATCATGACTTGATGGCTTGGAGCAGGTTAACGATGTTTGCCTATATTCTACTTGTGCCCAATTGTGAAGTATTATGCGTTTGTTTCTGATGTACTATGTAACGAGATAAATGACGCTGCTGCGGCTTGTTCGCTTTCCTTTGCGACAAATTGCCCCTGGATATGTGTAGATATGGTTTATGTATGTATTGCAAGCCTCTCAGTTCAGCCACCGTCTTTTTCGTTCTTGTCAACAGTGGTGATCTTTGGTGTGTATTTGTCCAGCACAGCCTTGTCCTCTTCGGTTGGAGTCAAGCCAAGAGACTTCTCAAGTGGATCAGTTAACATGAGTCCTCCAGCGCCCCAAGCGATGATTGCGACACCGACGCCGAGACGCGTCTTGGGTGAGAGGTTCTTGTAAGCCCTGGTTGTGTATGTAAGTCCTCGTGCTGGGGGCTACGGTTGAGGATGAGGCAACTTACTTGAGCATGATGGTTGATGTGGTGATGATGGGAGAATGAGGACGAGAATAATCAGTCACATGACCTGCGTCTCCTTTGAAAACGACAGACATCAGCACATAAGCCCATTAGTTCCCTGGAGGAATACTCACACTTGAGGCGTTGGAGAGGCGATGAGGCGTATCGCCGTGAATCGGCGGATGAGAACTGGGATGAAAATAGACAGAGGATGATGTTTGATGCGGAAAAGAATGTGATAGGTTTACCGTGGGGCGTGGCAGTAGCTCAGCTCCGAGGTTCCAGTCAAGACAGGACAAGATTGAAGCTGAACTCTATCTTCATGTGTTGACATGAACATACAGAAACAGAGCCGACATTTGACTACTTGTTCGTACTTATATAAAAGTATACAGACAACACCAAAGTTCACACGGAAGAACAAGAACAAATCATGAAGCATCACGAGCCAGTAGCATCGTCATCGTCATCGCAATCGCAGCCCCGCCTTACACATCTCCCATACGAGCTCATCAACCATATTGGCGTTTTTCTATCAAGCCGAGATCTCAAAAACTTCAGAATCTCATGTAAAACGATTGCAGAATGTACAAAATCACTCCTTGCGTTGCCCAATTTCGATGGCGTCCCGTGGAGGAAGGATGGAGAGAGGCTAAATCATCTCTCTCTTGTACCGAGCTGCGCAAGGCGCATTCACGCCGTCAAGTTCAACATGGCTCGCTTGGCTGAGGAAGAGGTCGAATACGCTACATCGCGAATCATCAACGCAAATGAGCTCCATAGAGCCTGGGGCCCTTATCTCGAGACTCAAGATATCTTCCTCGAACCAATCGAGCTGCCTCTTGACTTGGTAGTTCCAGCTATCATGAGACTGCCCAATCTCGATTCCGTATGCTTGACTTGGACGCAATGCCCTTGGAAAGATTATAGAGCAATTGACGATGTCTTTAGCTCGGAAGAATCTATAGAATTGGCTGGTGACGAGATCTTAGAGTCACAGCAAGCCATCTTGGATGCCCTATTCAGACGCAACATACCACTCAAGAGCCTCACAATCGAGCCAATAATGCATCCGTACCTGAAATTGCCATCCACACTGGACCCAAGAGTATCAACAGTCTTTGGGTCGGTGACACAGCTACACTTGCATCTGAAATACGACGTCATCTCCTTCAAACCAGACCGCCTCGATTACTTCATCTCTTTGATGCCCAACATCCGAGACCTTAAAATCCACAGCACTCCTGTTGAGTTCGAAGCCAGCGATGTTGACTTCTACATTAAGAAGAGGCTTCCTCACCTTGAGAAGATCGACCTAAGCTGTTTACACATCGACTTTGTGCACTTTGTCCGTCTAATTATCGAACATCGTTCAACGCTCAAGGAAGTTGACCTGCAGAGTACATATGGATGGTGTGATCCTTTCAGTTCAACTGACATCGATTGGGATTTCATTTTCAAGCTCATGAGAGAGAAACTCGAGGTGTTGGAGACGGTTCGAATCAATGGCAGGTTTAGTGACAACGTGGGCTGGTATCAGATCTTCTTTCGTAACGATGTGCCTGCTGTGGACACGATTGTTAGGATCATGGGAGAGAAGAGCGAAAGGCTTGAGAGGTATATTCTCGAGGGAGGGGAGTATCCTCAGCCTTTGTGGAGGATATAAAGGGTATGTGAAATGGGCAGTGATGGATGGGACAATTGGAGGGTAATGAATATGATTAGAAGGAAATTTTACTTTGGAGTTTTATGATAATGAGGTGAGCGCACAAAGATATGATAGGGAGCGAATATTGGGCCACTGTCCTTTTAAGGGAAATATTGGGAAGCATATTATTACTAGCTTTGTCGACGGAAATTGTTAATAGTGTGTTATTGCCTTCATTCTTTCCAAATCTCAAGTGGTACAGCAGCAGTTTCTAAGCAGTAGACGTGAATTGTGTTGATATTGAAGTTCTGGAGTAAGAAAACCGGGTTGTTCAGTTCGTATAAGATGTAGTTGAACATGTCAGCATATGGTACAGAACCTATAAGGCCAAACTGTCAAACGCAATGTAAGGACTGGGACTATTTATATATATGAATCGAGAATGTAAAGACTCAAGTTCCTCAGGGACGTCATCTTCAGGGGCCAACAGAGGCCTGCTTGTCTTGAGGAGTTGTAAACTGATATCACCCAAAGGTATATCAACAAAGATAGCCCAATTTAAACCAAGTTAGGTCGAACCTATTCATAAAAGAGCTTTATAGTTACAGAAAAAAATGAACTTGTTACGTCGCTCATGTTCATCATAATCGTGTTCCTCACACCTTTCTCAAGGATCAGCTCCATCAACTCTCCGAAGTCTTGAAGGCATGGCCTGCATCCGATGAAATAACCTAGATACCTATAATCTACAAGATATGGCTCCGAGACAAACACCAAGGCTTGAGAATTTGTGAGATACGCCATCCAAGGTTTCTGTCACATAATTCCTCCGAATCCCCAATGACTTAGCATGATCGAGCCATTGGTACACTGCAATAGCCGTCAGAGGAAACACTCCTCTCTTGTGTACTTCAGGGTCTTTTGTGACAGTTGGCTTAATCAGAGCAAGCATGGTATGTCAGCCATAGTATGACTGGTCTTAGATATTGTACGTTTACCTGACAGCATTTAGAATACGAACGGCACAGGAGAGACCCAAGGTATGCCCTGAAATTTGCCTTCTTCCTTTTGCATACTTTCGAGTGATAGCTGCGCAGAAGAAGGACGCTATGGAAGCAAAAGATAGGGGTTTGACACGATGATGCCTGAGAAATCGAGACCAATATCATCATGATCGCTCAAACCTTCACGATGGCATTAATGAAAGCCTATTCGGTGCTAAAAGGAGAGGAATGTATATAGCATGTCATTCGATTGTAAGAAAACTCTGGTGAAGAGAAATGGCAACACTCTTCAAGACATATATCAACGGCTGCAGCAATCCCCGAGGCATCAAGAGAAGAGCCGAGGGACAAGTAGAAGCCGTTTCCGCACCTCTTGACCAAAAAGTGTTGAAGGATTCGCTGAAGCTGAAGTCGAGTGACAACTGAAGGGAGAGCACAAAACCCTGGAGTTGGAGGGGAAGAGATGAATGAGTGAATGATTATAATTGCTTTTTGGTAGACTTTGTCTCAAAACTTGTAAACTTGCCTCAAAGCATCCAATCCAATCTAATGTCGGCCGCGCATCCGCGGTTTAGACGTATTGAGTTTCGCTGGACACTAAAGCATGTCACTTCCATTTCTCATCACGACGATAGCTATGAACTGATGGTTAATGCTCTCTGCAACTAGAAACGGTCGTGAATATCTGTGCGTGCAGCAGCAGCAGCAGCAGCTAATATCGGCCGCAGTCGTACGCCGGTGACACAAGCCATTCTCGCTCGGTACGGAGTACTGCAAGCCTTGTTTCAGAAACATTCCCCTTTGAGGCGGCACGAGGGCTCCTGGAATGACAGGGCGAGGACTAGAATTCCAGGGAGAGAGAGAGAGAGAGAGGAAAAAAAAAATATAAGAGCTGGAAAAGAAATTAATGCATGCAAATGCGAGGCGGGTTACACGTGGCTCGTGATGCTTGCATGGATTATCAACTCTGCTTGGGACAGCTCTTGTCATTCCAACAAGACCATACTAAGTGAATGCAACCGTTGAAGGAGCACTAGTTATGGCCTCAAAGACAGAAGCAAACTGTCAACTCTGACTGGCTTTTGGCCTATATCAGACTAATCAAGTAATAAACCGTTTATTATGCACGAGATAAATGAGGACGCACGCTACAGTACTAGCAAGCCCCATCCTCCAGAGAACAACGACCGATGAGCAGTAAGAAAAAAGAAATTATAATGCATGTCTAGCATAGGTAACTAGAACATGCAGCAGTGCATCCGTTCAATATGACCAAGGAAATTAATATGTGACGTTGCACATACGGATACCAGAGAAACATACCGTTTTGCTGTATGTAACTTCGTCTCGAGTTTCCAGGGACTTGTGTGTCACCCCTTGAAACACATGTCAAATGGAGTTTTGATTTATTAAAGGTAAAAAGACTCATTGAACCTAGCTAATCAAGGGGGATCCCAGCGTCAAACGCGGAAAATAAATTGTTTTCTGCGTTAATCTGATCTAGAGCTATCCCTGTAATTATCAAAACCCTTGACCCGCAGGTTAATCCATCAAGATACCTTATGCTCACTCACATAACCCGGATATTACGTTCCCTTTGTTTCGAGCAAATTACTAACTATAGTGTATTCTTTGACAAGTGTCTTGGCTCGTTAAATTAATATCGTCTCCTGCCTTGAGGATGGCTGCGAATCTCGTGCTGGAATGCAAACGCAGATTCAAGGATATGCCAGCTTCAACGCCTCAATCTTGCTGCCGTTTGCACGTCATGGCTTGCGTATGCTAGACATCCATGATCAAGAGCAGGTACAGTACAGTGAGAGATATAATCTTATCTGTAACTGTTTACAGAAGTCTAATGTCGAGAAGGTTAAGGTACAGTAGGGAACGGATGGGATAGAGTGACATCCCGGCCGCGGAAGACCGTTAGATTTTGAAAAAGGCCCTAGTCTAGTAGAGCTCTAAATAGCCTTGTCCGACCCGCTTTTGCCATGCGCCGCTGTAGCTCTTCTTTTTGCTTGTAGCGTCTTGGTGTGGTTGATCATGATCAAAGACTATCTCATCTTGACTCGCTAGACCTCGACAATCTGGGGAGAGAAAACTAAAAGAAAGAAATTTCACTCAAGATTATTAGTATTTGATTGAGTTTTGGGCACGTTAACGGTACAAGAGTGCCTATTAGCTGTTGGAGCTTCTGCACATTCCTGAGTCAGGTCCAGTACAGTACTGTACAGCACTGTATTAGTGCTGGACGTTTAGAGTTTTTCTTTTTCTCTTGGTGTTTCCTTTTTATTGTATCCAATTCTGATACGACTGTGTTTTGCGTATAATGACAAACTATAGTTATTGGCTGGCTGAATGACTATGTATTCTTCTGATATGTGACGGTTGTAAGTCCACTAACCGTGGTTTCGGCCATGGATTGTGAACAGAAGCAATGCCCCCCAGCCGAGGACAATGATGAGACACTGTTGGAATGCAACTATTGCGCCCCGATCGTGAAAGTCGACCATCATATCTCAGGATTGGTCTGCTCGTGGGCAGGGGTCGCGTGGCGTAGAGGCAGAGACAAGACAAGATGAGGCAGACCAAAAGAAATCACGGCAAAGAATAGACGCAGCCAGAGGACGATGCATGGGAATTCGCCTGCTCCCACACAAAGCGCATCTTGTTGGTGGAATCCATATACAACGAGGGAGTATAGATGCGGAATGTGAAGCATTATGTATCTGCATGTGTCTATGTATGTATTTACGACAGACAAAAACGAAAACCCTTGAAGTCGTCTCTCTCCCCCTCTCCCTTTACTTCGTTCTTGATGATTGAGGGTTCTGTGATTTCTTCTCATTTTACAAAGCTCAACCTATTCTTACTTTTGCTTCAACGATCTCGATCTCTTCATTGAGCGTTTTTTTTTTCTTTGTCTTTGCTTGTGCTGTTTTTTTCGTGATTTGATTTGCGGTCTTTTGCAAAGCGTGTTCGGACCTATACACAACCTGTCTGGTATAGGTGTAAGGGATGACGAAAGAGAGAGAGAGAGATATAGAGGACAGACAGTAAACGGGCGATGAGAGGAACCGTTGGGAGCACAAGTAGAACGTTGCTCAAACAGGTACGATATTTCTTGTCTCTTTCTATTAATCCTCTTTCTTTGGTTTATTCGTTCATCCTTATCACGACATGGCCTTCAACTTGACTATGATGGCTCGAGTCAAGTGACGATCAACATCAAGAGATGCAATGATACTGCTACATCGCGGACCCATAGCGATGTTGAGCATCCAATCCGAGATCTGCTGTACCTTTTCGGGACGAGCTGAATAGTCTGGGATGGTGCTTGTTCCAGCATCAGAACACACACACTTCTCGCTCACACGGATGCACTGCACTCGATACACCAGGTGCCACAGGCACACACACACACCAATATGCAAGCATGCGCAGGGTCACCCGCACACCATGAGCTTGACTGGGACTGGGACTGGGATCCAGCTGACGAGATGTTTGCTGCCACAGTAACTGAACTGAACTGAACTGAACTGAACTGAACTGAAGTGTGCTGGTGCTGTACTACGCCTTGTCTAGTACCAGCCTCAACTAAGCGAAACTTATCGGAAATTCCTCATGACGGCGGCGCGAAAGAAGAAGCTGAGTGTCAGCGGCATTGCAGGAAGCAACAAGAAGGAGAACATGAAGGGCAATGGACGAAGCAATGGAACAGGAGGAGGATGGAGTTTTGGTCGATGGGGCTCTACAAAGACAGCTTCAACAAACACAACGAACAACTCGGTCAGTACCTTTCTTTACTTTACTTTCTTTTACTGTCTTTTACTGTACCTGTCTCTTCTCTTCTCTCTTGTTTTCCCCTCCACCAAGAGCCATTCATTCGCATGTGCTTCACACCCACTCGCTTCACTTCCCGACCCCATCAGCCATCTACGCCTTGCCTTACTCAGGGCAGCCCCCCCAGCATAAAAAGTGAATGGCAGTAACTGCACCTTGTCAAAGTTGGGTTTAGGGGCGTTACCCAAGTCCCTGGAAGTTTCAAGAGGTTCCGTCATCAGACCAAGAGGCCCCCCCTGAGCCTTGAGCGGGAGCAGCCAGGACAAAAAAAAGATGATGATCTGTTGAAAGAGAGGGAAGAAGTAGTGAGTTTTTGAGAAAAAGTCAATTGCGCCGATGGAAAAGCAATCGATAAAACTCAATCCAATGAGGAAACGGTATATCATGACACAGCACATCAATGGCAACAAACCCAAACAGCCATTCTATTCCATTCTCCTCAGCTGTCTTCGTCTCTTCCATCCTTCTCTCACCATCAATTTTGTCCCCCCCGTCCCCTCTCGATCGAGTCTCATCTTGACCCGGGGAGGCTTGTTCAAAGGCGGATCATCCCATCCCCATTGCATCCCTCTGGCCGATTCTCTCATTCTTCCCTTTCCATTTCCTTGCTTGCCCCTGCACGGATCCTTGCAAAAACGCAAAAAACCGAGCAGGCCGCAGCTGAAGGTAGCCTACAGCAGCCTAGCCCCGGTCCTGTCCCAATGGCTCAGCGGCCCACGTCACCCACCCGCCCGCGCTGACAGGTCACCTCACTCGAGGTCTACCCTAAAAGCCCTGTAAACTTTACAGCTAACATCGTGATTCCAGGGGACCACTTGTCCCAGTTCAGTGCCTTCTGGTTCTGCTGCTGGAGGCGCTACTGCTCCAAACGCTAGTCCAAGCCCAAGTCAAAGTCCAAGACCAAGTTCAAGTCAATGCCCAAGCACAAGCACAAGCACAAGCACCACAAGCACCTACCAGGACCAGCGCGGACACTACTTTCGATCCCACCTTCATCAACACGCCAGCTCGGCTTCGGCGCCGTCTCATTCTCATCCTCACTCTCATTCTCACTCCCATTCTCACGCTTCGGTTGTCGCCGCTTACAATTCGGCCCTCAAGAGACCGCTCGTCACTGTTCATCCTCTCTCCGACTCCAATTCCGTCTCCTCTGTCTCCTCCTCCTCGACTACAGCATCATCTACACCAACATCATCATACGGGTCGCCCACTACTACCGCAACAACAACCCCGGTCTCGTCTCCTGCCTCGTCTGTCGCATCCCCAACCCCAAGATCGATATCAACATTCACTACTCTCGCATCTGTACCGACCAAGCCCCCAAAGAGATCCGTCCACTTCCGCT
This sequence comes from Fusarium acutatum, assembly GCA_012932015.1. Classification (NCBI taxonomy): domain Eukaryota; kingdom Fungi; phylum Ascomycota; class Sordariomycetes; order Hypocreales; family Nectriaceae; genus Fusarium; species Fusarium acutatum. Next base: position 33,499 of record JAADJF010000013.1, read on the forward strand.
CTGGCACGACAATCATCTCTGGCAGTAACAATAACAGCACCGCGCCCTGTATTCCCGTCCTCTCTGTCGTGCCTCCGCCTGGCCAAGACGGCGGCGACGGAGAGGCAAGACGGCCCGCCATGCAGCGAGTTTCTTCTTTCCTCCCCTCGTGGGACAAGAGGTCGTCGGGAGGTTCTAGAGCTGGCCTCTTTGGCTGGTCCTCCAACCGTTCCAGTACCTCCATATCCGTCGCAAACTCCAATGCATTGTCCAGGTTAAATACTGCGGCCGCTAATGCCAGTGGCCGAGTACAACGGGAGGCTTTCTGGCCTGCCACTCTGGATCTCGAATGCGAAAAGGCTGCCCGCATCCTCAAGTCTTTCTGCAGTATGCCTGTCTCACTTTTCTTGTCAGCCTCATTTTTTGCTAACATGATTACACAGTGGATGGATATCTCGTGCCATTGGAGGAAGAAGAAGACGCACAATCGACGACAAGCGAACCACGCTCCCCAAAACGAGTCACCAAGAAGATCCCCAAGCGCATCATCCAGAATGCAGCCGGAATCGCCATCTTTACGTGCATGCGCAGCGGTCTATACATGACAGGCTCCGGCGGCTCCGGCATTCTCATAGCACGAAAGTCAGACGGTACTTGGTCACCCCCATCAGGAATCATGTTACATACACCCACCCTCAGCTTTATTATCGGCGTCGATGTTTACGATTGCGTTCTCGTCATTAACAACCTTGCCGCCCTCGAATCAATCACAAAGCCTCGTGTCACCCTAGGCGAAGACGTCGGACTAACTAGTGGCCCCCTCGTATCGCTTGACTCAGATGAGTCGCACATAAAATGGAAGGACCTGGGAAATACCGTTTTGACATACCTGAAAGCGCGGGGTCAAAACCAGGTCGTCAACTTGAACGGCTGTATCCTGGCCGAGCGAGGGAACGAGAATGAGCGATTCTATGCCAACCAAGTAACACAGATGGACATCTTGGCTGGTAACGTCTCTCGCCAAGTAGAGGAGGTTGGCCCGCTCTCAGAGGTTATCAAGATGGCAGAAGGTAGGACAGACTACGATGCCTCTGTGATAAGCAAAATCGCTGCGGAATGTGCGCCAGGAGATGCCATGATCTCGACACCCAAATCCTCAACACCCGCCTCGCCTCGAACTGCCTTTGGAATTCCCAATGTCGATGATCCCGATCCTTTTGGTGTGTTGGCCCTCGAGATGGCTGGTTTGGAAATCCGAGAGGCAGGATCAAGACTGCGACCTACCAGCAGCCAATTTGACTTCAACCCCGCGCCTACAAGCCCAGCATTCTCAAAGTTCAACAGGCAAAGTATAGATACCTTTGTGTCGAGGAGTAACCGAAACAGTTACATGTCCTCACGAACCGTGAAAAGTCAAATGACGGATGCTGGAACACAGACGGATGTGGGCACAACACCCGAGACAACGCCCAGCCCAGGTCAAAGCGAAGACGGTTTTGACAGGTCTACCCGCACGCAAATTCCCGAGGTCACGGAAGAAGAGGAGGAAGTTGATTACACAAAGGTCGATCTGACCCCTATAAGACATCTGAGCGGGGCCCATACTCCTCTCAGTGCGACCAGCCACAGTAGCACAACAGCTGTGGAACAAGACACCCTCAAAGTCGAGCCCCGGGATGACACTGACAAGGCCTCGAGCAACTATGACAGCGACAGGGACGATAAGAGCAGCCGAAAGACTGACAATGAGGGTGACTCCGAAAGTGAGGTGGAGGAAGATGAGGAGGAGGAACCCGTGGTGTTCGAGGTGGCTGCTGTCCAGCCGGCCAGAACCCAGGCTGTTGCATCCCGCATGATCCACGCCAAGGGTAACATGGTTACCATCGGCAAGAGAATTCCTCCCCCACTGCCCATGAGGAGCCCGGCCAGGACCTCGCGATCCAGTAAGAGCGAGATCGGCGATGTTTCAAACCTTCGAAGCCCTCTGCGAAAGGAGGCTTTCAGCGAGGAAGATCTTGCATCTGAGGATGAGCAAACCAAGTCTGACTCTTCACCTTATCTCAAGCCCCAGGAGTTCAAGGTTGAGAAGGTCAGAGTTGAAGCCAAGAAGGCCGAAGAGCCCAAGCCCGAGGAGCCCAAGACTGATGAGTCAAGGGCAGAAGAACCTGAGGTCAAGGAGGCCGAGGTTGATGAGGTCAAGGTCGAGGAGCCTAAGGCCGAAGCACCCAAGACTGTCGAGAACAAGGCCCAAGATGACACGTCTTCCGAATCTGAGGTCGAGTTCTTCCCAGCCGAAGAGGCAAAGACCGACATTGCCAAGACTGAGGAGCCTCAAGCAAAGCAGCCTACTACCGAGCCTGCCAAGATTGAGGAGCCAGAGGAGGAGGCTGTAACTGAATCCAAGGTTGAGACCAAGGATGCCCAGACATCACCTACACTTCCCCAGACTGAGCGACCCGAAAGCCCCGTGACACCCGAGAAGAAGCACACATCATCCATCTACACTGGCGTCACTGATGACCGATGGAGTGTCGATGGTTCTACACTTACAACACCTACATCTGACCGACCTTTCTCAGTCATTGACGATGTGACTGAAGATGTGACCCCACGGAAGCCATCAAAAGAGGTCGAACCAACTCAGGAGGCTGAGCCAACTGAGCTGAACGAAAAACATGAAGACTTGAAGAAGATTACATCGAATGAGACAACTCCCAACACGATCACGGTTGTATAATTGAGGACGACGATGGTTTTACATCAGTAGATGGGATATGGCGCACGACTTGCACTTTTCATGGGTAATTACTGGGGGCTGCTTTTTGAGAGAAGTTTCTTGCGCATTCTTGTCAATACTTTGGTGAAAATGTACGTTATGATGGGATCTTTGTGTGTTCAGGGGTCGAATTTGTGACCCCTGATGGCGTTTGTTGGGTTGGCCATAACCACTTTGTCAGTTCTCTCGAGCAGCGCATAGCTTATACCAGCTCGAGAAGCAAACTGACGAGAAGAGGAACGGGTATTGGTCGATGTACTGGATGTGTCATGGAATGGGAAGGACGAGACGAGATGAGACGAGTAAGGCTTGAACATATGGATAAAAAGGAGAGGATCCTTGAAGAACGCAAGTGATCCGTGTACCTGGAGTTAGTTGTGGTTTCTTGGAGGCCTGGCCTGGTAATAGTCTAGAGGTCAGACTATGATAAAGTATTATTCCTAATGCCATTGAATAGATACAGTATGAACTGACTTTATTGTTTCCTATACTTGATTGTGAATGAATGAATAAATAAAAGAATATGGTGTCTGAGGTGAATGGTATTCTTTGGCTGGCACTGCACTGTACTGACAGAATTGATAGTGACAACAACAATAGCTCAATTGTTTGCTCACACTGCTTCCAAGTGTTTCAAAGTACATTAGAGATAGAATTTACAACTCGTCAAGTTTGAGTCTCATTTTGGCTTCTTGATACTATTTAGAGCACGTTCTGAGCAAGTTTTGAGTCTGCCATGATGGCCTGTAGAACTCCAACCAAACAACGAGACAAGGGTGGTCACGTGCGCCACAGCGCCCAAGAGGCGACACCAGCCACAGCCACGCCTGCCGCGTCGTCCTCATCCCGGTACCAGCTCCGGGCGCGCAAACCTCGAGAAGCCTCGCCAACACCAACGCGACGAAACAACGGCTCAGTAACGCCATAGCCACATAAATACCACAACCACTATAATCACCAGTACAACAACAGCCTCGATTTCAGTGCAAGTGCGAGGAAGCGAAATCGCACAATGTCAAGCACGGCCGGCAAATGGCGCGAGGAGCAGGTCCTCATCATCTGCCCTGGCAGTAGAACCACTATGGCTCAGCTGGGTTGCAGTGAATTGACTCCTCCTGCTCGGCGCATACCTACCAGGATGTTCAAGGAGGGCGATCAGTGGGCGCCCTATCACAAGACGAAGCGCACGACTATTGTGAATGGCGTCGAGGAAGAGGAATGGCTGGAGGATGTTGATGAAGACGAGGGAGCTGTGTACCCCATTGAAGGTATGTATATACAGCCATTGAAAGGCGTGGTAAATAAAAGCCAAGGGACTCAATGCTAATTGCGCATCTTTGTAGCTGGTCGCATCGTCAATATGAGCGCACTCCTCGCTTTTCTCGATCATGTCCACGGCTTGCTCACAACCACATATCACAACACTCCCATCATGCTCATGGCTTCACCACAATGGACAAGACCCGACTGCGAGACAATTGCCCGATACGTCTTCGAGAACACGAGAACACCTGCGCTATGCATAATCCATAGCGGAATCGCTACGCAGTATGGTCTGAAGTGGCCCAATCTGACTGTGGTGGATATTGGCTACCAAAAGGTCGACGTTACAGCAATTCACGATGGACGAGTCGTAAACCACATGGATGTCAGCGCATCTGATGCCGATGGTGAAATTAGCGGAGGTGAGGTTTTCACAAAGAGCTTGCTCAAATTGCTAGAAAACAAGGGTTTCAACCATGATATGGCAGAGCAGCTGAAGAAGAGCAACATTTGCGAAGTCCTCCCCTATGTCGCCACCGAGGAGAAATTGATGGAACTTCCCACGGAGAACACTGCAGGCGCAACAGGTGGTCAACCAGCTTCTGCCGTTGCAGAGGCTGCTGCAAAAGCCCCTGAAGCACCGAAACCTATAGACAATGGGGATGCTGATGAGGGCAATGGTAACCCTGAGGACGATGGGGTTCTAGACGTCGCAGCCATCGTCACGAGCGGGCAGACAAAGGAATTCCTCGCCAAAAAGGAGAAAGAGAAAGAAAAGAGCAAGGGAGGTCGAAAGAAGGGCGAGAAGGATGCTGAGGGCGCTGCCAAAGCTGCGCGTCTACCCAACTCCAAGAGGACTCACAATACCTTCTTCTACGAGGAAATCATTCAGGAAGAAGTTCCCCAACCATTCAAGGAGAAGGAGACGGTAGAGACCGCTGCAACCACTACCAATGGTAACGGCACAACAGAGGCTCCCAAGCCTGAGGGCGAGACCAACGGAGCTCAACCTCAAGGCAACAGCACCGCTGCGCCTGCGCCTGCGACAGAGACAGAGACAGAGACCCCTGCGACAGAAGCGCCTAAGCCAGAACAAACCCAAGAGCCAGCGCAGTCGATAGAACCCAAGCCTGAGGCTGAGCCAAAGCCTGACGCTCAACCCACCACCGAGACCCCTGAGAAGCGACCAAAGCGCATTCGTCGAGATGTCGAGGTTGGTCTTGAGCGCTTCACTTTCGCTCAACGTCGCGAGATCGATCGCATTGTCAACGCCATCTACCGCACTGTCCAGGGCATCGACGACATGTATATGCGACCTCCTTGCTGGGACAACCTTGTCTTTGTTGGCAACGGTGCTCGTCTCCGCGGTCTTCGCGAGAACATTCTCCAGACCCTCAACGCCCGTCATCTCGTCTCCCCTTCCACCGCCACAATGTTCACCTCAGAGCTGCCCTCTAACATGGCCACGCCCACCGGAACCGGCGCTCAAACCCCCACTGGCTCTTTCACAGGCGCACCTCACCAGCTCTCCTCAAGCGGTGTGAATCCTCTCCTCCAGGCCGCTACCACGGCTGCAGCTGCTGGCACCGCTAATAACATGGTCGGCACGCCGCAGCCAGCTTCTGAGGCTGGAGGACCTACGACGACTCATCACTTCCACAGCCAGACTCCCACGAGCATCAAGACGGCTACTCTGCCGAACTACTTGAGCGAGTGGACAAAGAATGGCTTCGAGGAGTCTATGTTCCTTGGTGCTCAGGTCGCTGCTCGTATTGCGTTTTGCCTACATTCTAACATGGATGCCCAGACCATTGAGGCCCAAAGGCTTATGAGTTTGAGCAGAGTTGATTACAAGTAAGTTCCCTACCATCTACAACCTCTCCAAGGACTTCACTAACAGTGTCAAAGCGAACTTGGCCCCAAGGGTATTCGCACACATTCTATGTTGGGCTGAAATCGCACAATGAGCTGATAATTTTATGTCATTATACGGGTTTCTCGTTCACATGGTCTCAGCACAGACTTTCAAATCGTGGACTTGAAAGAGGAATTATTAAAGGGGCCAGCGAAATGGTAAAAGGCAGACGCAAAATGAGTCAAGACTTGAAGACGAGCCGAGGGGGGCGGGTATAGCAGGCAGAGCAGAAATGAGATAATACCATAGATTCGGACATGCCTTGTATGATTATACACAATTGGTTGCTCAGTTAAAAGCTTTCCATGAATCGAACTTGCTACGGTTGAGCATACCAGGCACGGATATATCTAACTCTGGCTAAAATAGCACATTAATATTTCATTGCTTGCTACGGTTCCAACGAAAGCATTATCACGACCCCATACAGTCGTAAGCATTCGTCAACTGTTCCTCCTTTTCCTATAACCACAAGCCATATAACCACTGCATAATTCCACAGTACTTGCTTTGACTCCAAAAATGCAACACGATCCAAGATGAATAAAAAAAATAGACTATCAGGGGCATACGCCACTAACCAGCAGCATTTCGAAGGGCTGCTTCCTCGGCAGCTTTGTGCCAGTCGGTTCGGAGTAGGTAGATATACTCAATAGATGCGACGCTTTCATACAGTTAGAAACATTGCTTCCAGCACGAGGATATTTCAACTTACGACATAGTTCCAACTGTGACACCGAGCCATAGACCGCTAAGCTTCCAATCAAGGCCAAAGGCCAGGGCGAGCGAGCACGGAAGAGAGAGGGCATAGTATGCAATAATGTTGGCAGGGCCGCCGATTGACTGCTTTCCAATACCTCGGAGCAATCCATGAGCACCTGCTGCAAGACCATCAAAGACTTGCATAACCGACACGATTGGCATGACTGCTGCAACAAGATCAATAACATCGTCGTCCTTGGTGAACAACAGCGGTAGCTGGTAGCGCATGGTTGTGTAAATAGTTAGGTTGAACATTCCGATGATACAAGCAGCAACAAAAGCCTAGACCTCATTAGTCGGACAATATCAATATTGATTCAACGACAAACTTACCACGACACCAGTCATCTTGGCAGGCTCAACAAGGCCAGCACCAATCAAGTTGGCAATGCGAGTTGAGGCAGCAATCGACATAGGGAATGGAATCTCGTATGAAAGCGTTGTGATGGTTGTCACAACACTCTGAGCAGCAAGATACTCGGGTCCAAATCGGCTCGAGAGGAGCGTGAGGATCTCGAAAGCCAGCCATTCTGCCTCGACCATGATCATACCGGGCAGAGCAAGTCGAATCATGATCCACCAGTTGCTGAGAGCCCGTCGGCTAAAGCCACCCCAGCATTGTCGCCCATCCACGAAGCGGACATACAAGAAGAGGAATATAGGGAGTAGATTGTTACTGATGGCCACAGCTGTAGGAGCTCCAATGAAACCCCATTGCAACTTCCAAACCAAGAGCCAACTGAGGAAGACGTTGAATGGTGCAACAATCAGGAGAACATAAGTCGTAGCGCGGAAGAGACCTTGAGCTTGAGTAAATCGCTTACCACCCTCGAACAGGATGAATCCCGGAATACTGAAAATCATGACCCTGAGATACATACCAGCAAGCTTTGCCGATTCGGGTTCTGGTACAATGGCTCTAATGATACCTTCGGAAAACCACCACAGAACAGCGACGGGGAAACCAAGCACGAACAAGAAACACGTCATTCGCTGAAACTGAAGCCCAACAAGGTGCTTGTGGCCAGATCCATATGCTTGCGCGCATAGAGTGTCGAGAGATGTAGCAAGGCCCTGAAAAGGCGCCAGACAAGTAATAGCGGCGGTCATATTGGCCACTGATCAAGTTAGTCTCGAATCGCAGTTATTTCGTGAATATCCAGCTTCAGACTTACATGAAACAGCACCAAGTTCGAGCTTGCCAATTCGCCCAACAGCAAAGATACTGGTGACATTAATGGAGTATTGCAACAAGAAGGTGACGATGAGTGGTGCGGAATAGGTCATGATGGTCTTGGCCTCTCGCTGCCAAGTGGTCTTGATTCGATGCTCGGCAACAGCGTGCTCCCAGGTATCGTTGAGGTGCTCGGGTAAAACACCGTCATCACGAGAACTCAAGAGAGGGTCTGTTTCGCTGGGAGGCTGCACAGTTACAGCAGGCGTCTCCTCTTCATCCCGAGCAATCTTTGTACTAAAAAGACGGCGATAGATGCGAGTAAAAAGCCCATGCTCCTGTCGATATCCGTGCTTGGGTGAAAGAACATGGTTGTCTCGTAGCAAGCTACGCTCAGCATTACGAGACTGTTTCCTCTCTAGAGCTGTCAGGCCTGGCTCATCATACGTCTGAGGGTTCATAATTGGTCGTGAGCCTCCAAAAGCAACACCGCTGGGTCGACGATACATGATGGGGTCGCCCTGAAGATCCGACACAGAGACATCGTCGTCAATCGCATTGTCTTCGAACTCGTCATCCGAGCATGCCGCAAGATCTGCAGCCAGAGCAGCCTCAGCTAGAGGCGAGCCCACACGCCATGAAGATGATAGCGCAGGATGTGCGCCAGCACCACGAGGAGTGCCATATGGCGAGACTCCAGCTCCTCGTCCTATTGGATCCATGTCAACTCACAGTCGCCTCAGCTGGAATCTTTTTTTCAGGCAGATGAAAATTCAGACGACAATTCTGCAAGGATCACACGAAAGAGACTTCTTCAGAGTGCAACAAGGGACGCCGCTGAGTCAAATGGTGGAGTGGGAAAAAGTTGAGTGATACAACGTAGTCAAAGCGAGTTCAATTGTGCTGTCAACCCAATGCATTAAGATCAATGCGCAGATGGCAATCGTGAAGAGAGAGAGAGAGAGAGGAACAAAACTAGATAAGAATATGAGGAGGCTGTATAGATATGTCGTTGTAGTCAAATCACTAGGCCCGATTGAAAAGAGGCAATAAAGCCGATTTTGCTGTTAGTCTGACTTTGCCATTCGAGCTAGCGTTAACTCAGACCCGCCTTGCCACAGCAAAGGGCGCCATTGAATTGCCGTAAAGGCGGCTGACCCTGACTTGGTGGAGTCTTACCACTTCTGGTCAAAGACACGCATCTTTCGGTTCGCAATGTCGTGATAGGCGCGTTGTATCTCAGCCTCTCTTTGACAGGATGCGGGGGTGGATCGTCAAGAAGGGTCGTGGTTCGTGATGTCCAGATCTGGGATCATGGTTAACGGCGTATCCCGAGCTTGCATGGGTGAGGCTTTGAGCTATAGTTCGTCCCGCTGCAGATATCTCGTCTAGGTCGATTGGCCCAGATCCTCGGCCAAGCCTATCAGCAGCCTTATCATGACTCCAATATCATGAACTCCATCATTAAATCCAAGTCTGACCCGCCCAGTCAGGCTCTGTATGGGACATTGACGCAACCCATGGTATCTCCTCGCTTGCGTAACGTTGTAGTGGAGTGTTGTACGGCATTCGCAACCCAACTATTGATCTGCTTCCATCCTTCTCGCCTGTACTTTGTGTATTTTCCGGCATGTCGGTCTTGAAAGTGCCTATCATGATTGAGTCTTGTTTTATCAATTCTGGCCATACTAAGACACCAATCTCCCATGATGCAATACGAATTTCGCCTGTTGGCTTGGCTGCTTCACCCCAAGCTTGTTTTGAAATATTAGCTGAGGTCAAAAGACCCCAGTCTATAGACGATTTGTTTGACCGAATGTACGTCTTGATATGCGGTGCTGCCCTTTTGCGACCACTATCTCGCAAAGGGGTGTCTTCGGGAAGTTCTGTGAACCATTAGGCAAAAAATTCGAGGACTGAGTACAGTAGAGGTTTGACTCACTAGCACCGCGGGGTGAGTCATTGGCCCAATGATGGAAAATTGGGCGAAGGTACTCCAATTGTTTTGCCTGCTGTGATGACTGGATCTTGGTATGTATGGAACCCCCTGACGCATATCCGTCTAAGGATCGCCGGATCTCATCAGCTGTAGGAAAGACAACCTTAAACCTGGGCCGGCCAAGGCCCGGGCTTTTAGAACGAGTCAACGGCTCAAAAAGAGTCTTTTGTAACCAATCATCCTTTGCACCCAGCGTAGCAATAGAAGAAACTTGTACAACAATATCTGAGTCACCGTGAGCTTGGCATGGTACATGTTGCAGACACCTTTTCAGAGCCGCCCAGCCCCAGGAAGTTTCTGACATATCCCGGGAGTCGTGCTTTCCAGGTACACTCGCAACCAGTGCAGCTTTGATACTCGAGAAGTCATAATGAGTAAGCTTATCGGTTAGTGGTTTGCAGATGATCTTACGCCTATCATAGGCCTTTAAGTAGTTGAGAAGGTCGATTTTGAAGCGTTGTCCGCTTCCAACAGAATGATCTTCCGGTGAAGCTTGAATGCTTTGTGCACCTGACAGTTTGAGGAGTAAGGGTGATTTCCAGACGCCGTTGGTCATGTTGGTCCAGTCTTTTGGGATCATGTTGGCAGTATGGATGATGACTTGAGCAGTGTCATCATGTCTGAACAGAATCATCATTTTCGAGTGATGTGTTCCGAACATTTCTGGCATAGGAGCAGTATGGATTTTGACGTTTTCAAATTCTGATGCTGCGGTCTGTAAAGTGTTAGGACGTGAAGGCATGCCACTCTAGCTTTTGAATACAATCTTTAGTTTCATGGCCCGACCACATTCTACAACTTACCTCCAACGCTATCCTATTCACATCTTCACGCTTCCAGAAGCCGTGAACTAGGTGTACTTTGACGAGGTGGCGTGTGTCGGGGTCGAAAGAGTCCATGAGAAACGGAATATCGTGCAGGAAATTGAACTCCCAACATTCTAAAATGAGAGGATCGCTGAGGAGGTCCTTAAGAGTCACGGCATCTTGGTTGTCGCCTTCTGGGAGATCACGGAGCCAGGTCAATTGCCAAGGGGACTTCACGACAGTTGGTTTTCTGTCCCTCTTTTGAGGAGGGCTTACAGAACGCTGCAGTGACTCTGGTGTTTGGGCATCAGGCTCCTCCATTCGCTGGCGTTTGGCCGGGCGATTCATTGTGGTGGTTTGGTCGTAGGGTCTTGCTGGAGGAAGACCCTGATATAAGGGTGTGAGATTGATTCGTAGGTAGTCTCTTGATATAATGCGCCGACAAGGGCTAGTTCAGAAGCTCGAGATCAGTCGAGAAGGCGTTTGTGAAGCAATCGCCATGTATGTACGAGGTCGGGAAATAAATTGCTCTGTGTATCTCGGAGAAATCCCTTGAACGTGAAACAGATGTCAATGTGCTGCTCAAAGTTTTTTTGATACTGAAGATTGAGTTGTGAAGAGAAGAAGTTGGGATTCAATTTGATTGTCCTGATGGAGGTAGTTCCATTGGTGTCTGGCCCGTCTAGGCTGCTTCCTTCCTTGTCGTTGATCAGAGTGAGCGGGACATCTTCGACCAAGGTATGCTCTAGGCAGTCAGCACCAATCACTGGTGCACTGTAAAGGTTGGAGGGATAGTGAATGGGGTATCTATATATTGTTCCAACTGAGAAATGTGCAGCTCTGTTTACGGCCTATCAAATAATGCCCTTGGTGAATTTATACGGCAATAAGTATCGCGGACATATTCTCCATCATCTCTAAACTCACCTGTAACAAACAATACTCCAAACCAAACAAAGGCAAGCGTCCCAATTTAGAGTGGAGTGGCTGAGCAAGGGCCTCCCCCTCTAACTATCCCTGTGGCTGGCGTCGAATTCCCATACGGAACGTGTTCTCGAATCGAATGCGCCTCCTGAATAGCGACTCTTTTGTCCTCCTTTATTGTCTATCCTCTTCCTATCTTGTCTATTCTCATTTTTTGCCCCTCATCAGCATCGTCTCCTTTCGCGCCTGGTGAGCGTGACTGTGTGATTGCTTTTCTGGCCATTTCCTTCTTGTTCTTTTCCGTATCGCACCTCTTCAGCTCCTCAGCCTCACCCCATATGATCGCCAGTCGCTAATTGCTCGCTCTACTGCCTAATCTGGTTCGACCTTGGTTCTCTGGTACGGTTACGGCCTCGATATATACTTCGATCTTTTGCGACGTGCGGTCTCTACAATACAAGTCCAAACTATTCTACGCATAATACCTTGGCGCCCCTAGCCCAACATGCGCTTCTCGCCGCTTGTGATCCTCGCTGGGCTGTCAGCTGTAGCTCTGGCTGAAGAGGAGAGGAACCCAGTGACCGACCCTACGACTTTTAACGGAAAATCAGTACCGCCATTCAAGGAGCTGACACCATCAAACTGGGAGGAGGAAACAAAGAAGAATAAATTTTGGATGGTAAAGCATTACAGGTACGTTGAGCTGGGTAAGAGTATAATTCATATGCTTATGCGTTGTCAGTCCCTACTGTAAGCACTGCACGAGATTCGCTCCAACATTCCAGACACTCTACGAATTTTACTACACCTCGAAGCCCCCGACCGAAAACCCCGACGATACTTTCACAAAGTACTACGATTTCGCATTCGGAACGGTCAATTGTGTTGCCTACTATGATTTCTGCATGGACCACAACATTCAGTCATACCCGACGACGATTCTCTACGAAGATGGAAAGGTGTTCGACACGCTGCGAGGAATAAAGAACATGACAGCGTTGACCACCTCGGTCGAGAATGCGCTTTCCAAAACACATCCAGGGCGTCCTGCACTCGTGGAATTGCCCCAGCCTGGTGATACTGTGTACCCTGCACCCAAGGCCGAGGAGCCAGCCGTCGAGAAGCAGGTCGAAGGAGCTCAGGGAGATGCTAAGGCTCCGGTGGAAAAGCCCGCCGTTAATGCCGAGAAGCCCCTCGACGCCGTTACCGAAAAGCCGGTTGAGGAGCCAGCTGGTAAAAATGCGGGCAAGTCTCTGGACGACATTACCGAATCACCCAAGGATGCAGAGAAATCTGACAAGACCGAATCAACCGAGAAGAAGCCTGAGGAATCTGCTGCTGCTAAGGACGAAAATAAGAACACGTTTGGCGCTGATTGGAAGGTCCCCAGCACAGGCCAGATGCTGAAGAAGACCAAGCCCAAGGATACCACTCCCAAGTACAATTTGGAGGGCACAAGTGTGCCTCTGACTCCAGAAAACTTTGACAAGTTGGTCACAAGCTCCAAGGATCCCTGGTTTATCAAGTTCTATGCGCCCTGGTGCTCTCACTGCAAGGCTATGGCCCCTACATGGCAGCAGTTAGCCAAGAACATGCAAGGAAAGCTCAACATTGGTGAGGTCAACTGTGAGGCTGATCACAAGCTTTGCACACAGATGGGCGTAAAGGCATTCCCTACCATCTATTTCGTCACAGGCACCGAAAAGGCTGAATACAAGGGTCTTCGTGGAGTTGGTGATTTCGTTGCATACGCCGAGGGTGCTCTTGAGGTTGCTGGTGGCGTTATTGATGTTGATGCCGAAAGCTTTAAGGAGCTCGAGAAGACCGAGGAGGTTCTGTTTGTCTACTTCTATGATCATGCAACTACTACCGAGGACTTCAAGGCACTGGACGCGCTCCCGCTCAACCTCATTGGACGTGGCAAGATTGTCAAGACAAGTGACCCTGAGCTTTGCTCTCGATTCAAGATCACAACTTGGCCCAGACTCCTGGTTTCCCGCGAGGGACGTGCCACTTACTACACCCCTATCACTCCTGATGAGATGAGAGATGTAGATTCCCTCGCCTCCTGGATGAAGTCTACTTGGCTCCCGCTTGTCCCTGAGATGACGGCCATTAACGCCAAGCAGATCATGAACCACAAGCTGGTTGTGCTTGCGATTCTGAACCGCAATGATGAGGACCGTCTACAAAACTCCATCTCAGAGCTTAAGAACGCGGCCAACGAGTGGGTTGATCGCCAGGTGCAGGAATTCCAGCTTGAGCGTAAGAAGCTCCGAGATGCCAAACAGATGAGAATCGAGGAGGCTCAGAGCCGTGACGATCAGCGTGCCCTTCGTAATGCCAAGGCCATCAAGATTGATATGGACTCTACCCGTCGTAAGGAGGTCGGCTTCGCTTGGGTTGATGGTATTTTCTGGCAGAGGTGGATTGCCACAACCTACAACATCGACGTTCGAGATGGTGAGCGTATCATCATCAACGAGGAAGATGTGAGATTTCTAAGTACCCCTTGTGCGATTGACTATACTAACAAAGCTACAGCGACATCAATTCTGGGATACTACCCCTACAGGTAACCAGATCATGGTTAGCCATACCTCTATCATGGACACTCTTGACAAGATCGTCTATGGTCCCAACCCAATCTCCCCCAAGTACACTATCGGCACTTTCGCCAAGTTCTTCTTCGACATCAAGATGAACTTTGTCGACCACCCATTCCTCTCGATCGGGTTTGTCATTGCCGTTGGCTTTGGTCTCTACTCTTGGATCCGCAACCGTACCAGACGGTCTCGCGGCACTTTCTTCCGCATGGACGACTCCCTTGGTCTTAAGGATGGCCTCCTAGGACAGAACGGTAACGACAAGTCTGACTAGACTTACAGGCTGTGAAACCAGTGCTGTTGAGCGGAAAGGGGAGAAGAGAAAACTGGACTGATACTTGCCAATGCGAATCGACAGGGGTTATTGGAATGGGTTCACAACAGGACTTGCTATAGTCATGTGTTGGTAAATTGCGGAGTTTTGGGTCTGATCTCTATTTATTTAGATTGCGTGTCACTGTATACTTACTGATTGAGCTGATGCGGGAATACCACGCTTGCGTACATATGTCACGGTCCGTCCTACCTTTGATCAACCTGTGCCTATGTGCTTGAAACGTGCTGATGCAGTGACCCCTTGTCTTGACTCTTTTCTCTTGCCTCTTGTCTCATCTATACTTGACTCTTATAAGACACTTTACACTATGGTCGTACGATCCAAAACATTAGTCTATGTCAAAGAATGGTGCTGTGTCTCTTAGAGAGAGTATTTCAACTACTATCACCACGGATCTTAGTGCCAGCTCCTAGGAGGACCTGATGCATGCCTGCTTTCGGCTTGTCAGACGGGATCCAGATGATCCGCAACATCAGCGCTGCATCACGGCCGCGATTGCGAAAATGAAGAGCACCAGAGTAACAGAAGCGACCGAATGGTCAAGCTGGGGCGGGCACAAGGAGGCGACCATTACACTTCGTGAAATTCAAAATAACTACACCGCATTTCAGAGGCTGTCTGGACACTATCAGCACCAACAGCTTCAGCGATCGTTGCCCTTAGAACTATCAAGCGTATTGGCAAGGATGGTCGGGCAACTGGTGTTCAGATCCTGAATGCCGAATCCGTTTTGCAGTATACAGGCATGGCGACTGACGTCTATGCAGACAAAACTAGCAATGGTGCCATTTGCATTGGGGTCCGGCCCAATTGCCAATTGCAGGTCTTACGATATCACAAGTCAAGAGCGCAACGCAGCAGCGTATGCTTCTCCCAAACTTACCACTACCGTCACCACTACATACACATCGAACGACTTCTATCGAGAACATCGGGAGTGGTTGGAACAACTTCTCCTTCCGCAGGTCGAAGCAGAATCGCTATACGATGCGGTCGAGGCCGCGGTTTCCGAGGAAATTGCACCTCTACCTAGTCCCTGAGAGGTTCCGAGATAAGTTAACGCTTTGGTATACTAAGATGAGGTTGTTCACCAAGTGTGACTGGATGAATAATCCCACCAAGAACGAGATCATGATCACCAAGGAGGTCAGCCAACCTGTTATCTCTGGCGGTCCGATGGAAGAGCTCGCAGATGACATCGAGGATATTGCATTAGAGACCAAAGATACTCAACCGGATCTGGCGCTTCGAATCAAAGGGACTTCCGAAAGACTCTTTCTATACGATCGATTCATAAGGGACATGGATCACTGGTTCCTGCGTGAACAGCGCGAAAACGCTCGCTTGATAAAGGACTACATCGGCAGATTTCGAACTATTGATGCAAAATTGGGTAAGTTGCTCACGTCAACTAATTTCGAGACCCAGTCAACGGTGAACGAGTTTGGGGACCATGAATACCTAGTTGCCGCATTATCACGCCATGGATAATGAGACTCTCGATGGCTGGTGTAAACTATATGTTGCCATCAGCCTGGATGGTCAGGACAACGACTCGCCGATCATGCAGGAGTTTGTTAGTCTTGCCAATCGCTCAGGCAGCAGACGCCTTATCTCTCATATTGAAACCACCAAGCAACACTTTAGAGAAAACACCATGACACGTATCCCAGCAGGCCAGTCAAAAAGCCCGGATATTCCAAAGCAGAGCTGGAGAAGTGGTTCGTCCTGGCTGCTGCTGTTCGTTCCGAATTTTTATAGGATCCGATCCACGATCATTTCGCCGATGTACTGGGTGTTGCAGGTGATGACCTGACCACGGCAGTCAAGGATTACAACAAAAAAGAATGGGATGCCTAGCACAAGAAACTCTTCACATATGCCCAAGAACAATTACATTGCCATTGCATATATACCTTGAAGTTTAGGTTACCCATGTCTAATATTGACCTATGAGCGAAGCAAGATATAAAGAACCAGTTCCAAGCGTTTATTTCCTTTCTGTCCAAATACTCCTACCCCAGCCTCGATCAAGTGTAGAGCTCGTTTGTGAGATTATTCAAGGTCAAGCCTTCCTTAGCGATATCTCCAGCATCGACCAAGAAATCAAGAGGCATGTCAACGAGTGTACCACGAATTCGTGACAACCACTCCCTGACCTCCCTCACACCACCAGGGAACTCAGATTTCACAATGTGACCGTACTCAACCTTGCCCTTCTTAAGCTCTGCCTTGACATCCTGGTCCTTCTTACCAGGGATGATAAAGTACTGAGAGAAGAAGGTGTCGTACTCCTTCCAGGTTCTAACTCTGTTGGTGGGAACAGGGTGAAATGCTCGATCGAATGTCTCGGTGTTCACACGAGCAGTGCTGGTCCAGAGACGTTGGAAATCAGGGCTGAGCGGATCGACGACGAGATGATCGGCTGGAGAACCCCAGTCGTAATCGTTGGGGTCTCGGTCAACGGGTGTCCAGTTTCGGTTTGGTTGATCCCAGCGTTGATCAGGAACAAGGCCGAGATGCTTGCGGAAGAGAAAGCGGCGCAGCGAAGCAGCGAAGCGGGAGGCCGTGTAGGGACGTCCGTTCATGTATGACTCTACAGGTGTAGGGTCTTCAATGACAACTGCGATTTCAGAGTCGTGGTCGCCGAGTTGTGAGCGGTCGTTCAAGTTGGCTGAGCCGCAAATGACAAGTTGGTCATCGACGATGAGAAGCTTGCTGTGAATGTACAACTCCTCAGAGACGAAAGCGTTAATTTCATCTTCAGGGTTTCCATCCCAGCGTAGATCAGTGACTCTAGGGCCTTTGTCCATGTAGCAGGAGCTGATAGTGTCAAGAGTGTTGTCCCCAACTTTGCTAGCCCCCTGTTGGTATCTCTGGTACGAATCTGCACCACCTCCTTGAGAGTGACCCCCCTGGGAGTAGCCTCCTTGCTGTTGTCGCTGTGGCTGGTCATCATATCTCGATTCAGAGTGGCCCAAGTAACGCTGTTCCTGTCGGCTTTCATATCGGGAAGAGCTCGAGTGTTCGCCATACTGTGGACGATCATCGCGGCGGGAGCCGTAACTATCAGAATCCTGTCTCCCACTGTAACGTGGGTCAGCTTGAGGATGCTCATATGGATTGCGCTCAGGTCGTCCATATCCTGCATCTGGCCGCTCTCCATAGTCTCCCCGACCGCCGTAACTTTGTTGTGAGGGGCCACGATAGTCGTCATCACGTCCATATCCCTGCTGAGAATATCCTTGGGGTCTAGACTCAAATCGAGGATCGGCTCCAGGGTGGGCATAGGGATCTCTGGCTGGTCGACGCCCGTACTTGTCGCCTCGACGGTCATCGTCGCTATCACTGTCACGTCGTCTCCCGTGGCTACCACCTCGGCGGTCATCGTCACTGTCGCTATCGCGCCTGTATTTGGACCCAGAGTGACCTCCACGGTAGTCATCGTCCTGGCGTCTGCTGTCTGGTCGGGAGTTGTAGCCCCTTTGAGACTCCTGTCGGTAATCATCCCGCTGAGATCGGTCCCCATAACCTCGACTTTCATAGTTATCACCTCCTCGTGAGCCTGAAAAGTCGCCTCGACTCTGTTGATACTGATCACGTGCTGCCCTTCCAGATCCCTCATCTGGGTAACCGCCCAACTCACGGTCTCTCTCCTTTCGAGCCTCTTCGTACGACACACCAGTCTTGGTCTCGGCATCAGCCATTGTCTTGGAAGTATTGATTCGATCGAAGTTTCGGAGGTTGTAGAATCCGATGTATCTGGATGTATCTCGGATGCCTGCCTTCTGAAGCTTCTCGATGATACTGTACCCACCACGCGAGATCGAGTCATATTGAAACTCCATGATAGCTCTGGTTCCCAGAGCTCCCTCATCCTGTAAGTCTCCTGCAAAGGCCGGGACGGCTGGCATCAAAACCCAGACATGAAAGGGTGTCCCTTCATGGTCAGCGCGGATAATTCGTTCGACCAACGCAGCACCGATCTTGTTCTTAACAACTCGTTGCTTGTCATCCGTAGCGGTGATGAAGAACTGATTCGTTAGTAAATACTTGTGAAACTAAAGAGGACTAGAAGTAACTTACTTGGTTCTCAATGTAAACGTAGAACCTGGAGTTCTTGATGGCGTCGATGTATGCGTTCTGGATCGAACGCTCAAGAGGGTGGCCAGATGACCACTCAGCGCAGCTGTGCCATATTAGTAAGTTTTACACACGTAAGCCCCATAGGATAGGGTAGAAGCAAGTAAACTCACCTTCGAATCATCTGGATGTGAGGCATGTCGCCAGGGCCTTCAGATCTGTGCCCACGGTCACGATGAGGGTCATCATGTTCACCAAACGATCTCAGTTTATCCATGCCACGGCTAAACTGCTGTGTTAAGCCACCCAGATAGTCATCCTCGCCCCTGGATCGTCTATCTCCAGAACCGGAGGTGTCTCGTGGTGGCAGCTCGAGTTTGTGATACTTGCCGGGATTCTTCTCCTTGTACTTGTCTTTGAAGATGAAGTTCCTGTGGATAGTTAGAGACAATATGGATGAACTAGAAGTTGTGGCGACTTACCATCGGTCAATAAAGTGATCGACCATGTCACGAGTGATAGGTCCGTTCATGCTCAGAGCAACATCTGACCAACCCATTCTCGAGCTCTTAGTTCGGTCCACTAGAACGAATCAGTTACATGTTGCTTAGGAAATCTCTGATCAAAGGGACGACTTACGCTTGTTTTGATCCCAGTCCTTGACATCAGCGAAGTCATAGACTCTGCGGAATCTTGTTAATATGACTCTTAACTTTTTCTTTTGAAAATAAGACATACCTAGCATTGTTGTAGTCTTGTCCTGGGAAAATAATGGCATCCAAGTTACCGGGATGAGCGTCGGCGATGGGGTGACCTAGTTGAGATGGTAAGCGACAACCTCCCCTATGTAACACACAAACTTACTGTTTGTATCCCATCTTCCAAAGCCTTGAGTCACAATAGTTAGCATTTCTCTTTTTGAGCAAAACAAGGAGTTCTTACACATATCCAGTCCTCCCATAAACCCAATCTTGCCGTTGTCAATGACGAGGAGCTTCTCATGATGCGCCCAGTACAGCACAACACCATCAGCAGTACCATAGACAGCCTTGATAGCATCTCCGGATGCTTTGGCAAGATCAAAGTTAGTCAAAGCCTTGATAGACTTGCCCAATTCCCTCTGCAGGTCGTAACCCGTGGGCAAGTGGTCGGGGTGTCGGAAGACATGAATATTCTTGTGCAGCGCTTCAAGAGCAGTCCTCGTATGACTGCTATTGAGGGTCAAAGCTGCTTCGACCTCCTTATACACGATGATGTAAACCTGGACGCCGCGCTGTGCGGCCTGTTGAAGCATTCGATCAAGACGGTATTGTTCGTTCTTAGCAGGGGGTCGGCGAAGATACAACTCAGGGCTCAACCACCAATCGAGAATGTAAATACTTTCCTGCGCCTCTAAAATGGACATGTCAGGTAATTATCGAATGAAAACAAATATGGGTTGCTGTGACTTACGCTCAAGGGCCTGGGAGACTGCCCAGAAGTACGAAGCACCATCGACGTACCACTTAACGTTGCCCTTCGACTCTGAGGCGAATGAATGATATCGGTTCACTGCCTGCTGCCTTTGAAGATATTGGGCAGCAGAATCATGAGAGGGGTCATCACCGTGAGATTGCTTTCCTCCTTGTGGACGACCATCGCTTGGTGGTCGGTCATAGCCTCCTTGAGGTGGGCCTTGAGAACCATAGCCTTGATTGCCATGACCTTGAGAGTCATAGCCTTGGCTTCCATGGCCCTGACTTCCGTGTCCCTGGTTGTCGTAACCTTGGTTACCATATCCTTGGGACTGCCCGTAGCCTTGGGATTGTCTGTAGCTTTGAGACTGTCCATAACCCTGGGATAGCCCATAGCTCTGAGGAGGGCCTTGGTTGCCGTAGCCTGAGTCTCCATAGCCCTGGTTGCCATGACCCTGAGACTGTCCATATCCCTGGGGCTGCCCATAGCCTTGAGAAGGACCCTGGTTGCCATATCCCTGGTTCCCGTAGCTCTGATTGCCGTAGCCTTGAGATTGTCCATAACCTTGACTTCCATACTGGCCTTGGCCTTGAGACTGACTATAGCCGTAATCTTGCCCATGGGACTGCTGACTCTGTCCGCTGTGAGATTGTGATTGGGAATCATGCTTATCATCATCGTCTTTCTTGTTTAAAACGCTCTCGACGTGCTCGCCGACCTTCTTAAGGAAATCCATGTCGGAAGACGGGGATGAGGACTAATACCTCAACGAGCCAAGGTCTTGGCGGTGAGGCTCAAGCGGAAGATGGGTAAAGACTTTCAAAATAGTTCTATGAGTGGATATGTCAAGAATAAACCAACGTAGCCAAGAAGTAGTAGACTTTTAAGTAAGAATATGAGTTGTTTTTACTCACACGACTGACAGTGATAAGCTGGCGAACTGTAAGAAGACAGCTGAGCTTGGAAGCTCAAGTGGGGAGCTGATGACGCCGATGATGACCACGGAATGCGGAGAGCCAATGAATGAGAGATGCCGTAAATAGGTACATCATCAGGGTTGCGTTATCAATTTAATTGCTCTAGACAAATAGGGAAGCTTCGTATTCTCATTGGAACATTCATCAAGTTGCGGGGTTATACACATAAACAGACAAGACATGACACTCACTCAGAGAGTCAGCAACTATCTACACAACTCACAACAAACAAACGTGAATCACAAACCATTTATACAGAGACAATCAATCTCGTTTCATGTCTTCTTCAAACACTGCTTCAAGCTGATTCACGCTAAACAGCATCCTACTGAACTGACAGCTTTGACTGCCGAAACCAAACCCCGGTAAAAGACTCTAATGCAGGGCAACCCATTAGGACAAATAACTAAAAAAAATCTACCGAACTCGCATGTCCAGTTTGTATAAGGCTCGTGTGAACTGCTGCTTAAACCCGATGAAACCTCTTGGCCTGCAACAACTCATCCAAAGATGAATAGCCGTGATAGCCTGTTTATGCTTCCTTGTATCACACTCTATAACTGGTATGAGTTCAGTCAACTGACCATGATATCAACACTGATATGGATCACTCAGCCTGTTTTCGGCAACCGAGATTAACAATGTGATTGTCCTGGATCAGCTACAGGTGTCCATGACTCGGTGTCTGAACACCGAAGGATGAGCTGATAGAGTGGACTTTGTCACGATGTTATCCAGGAGTTGCAAGGAATACAGTGGACAGACAGACAGTACCCGACAGTATGAAGAGTTCCCGTTCTCCATCCGTCCCGTCCCGTCTTGTCTCATCAACCCATCCATGAATTCACTAGCTTTCAGGCCTCAACTCTTAGTTAGCCTTGGTGGTCGGTTAACTCAACCAGCTCTGAAGCCATCGGCCAAGGCAAAAGGCAAAAGCAATTCTCAACTGCCAGATTTGTATATGCGCCATTTTATTCCGACAATCTGTGACAACCGTGGCGTGCAACCTCTTCACGATTGCTCCCGCAGAGAGTGAAAGGATTCGATCCAATCCAGAGTCGTTCTGAGGGTGTAAAAGAGCCAACTTGGCTGTCTAACTAAGTCAACCGGGGAGGGTTGACTTGATGGGTTGCGGAGCCGTCAAACTTATACGCTAAAATCCACTGGACACGCAGCCCACTTACCGTGCCAGTACAGTACCTTCAGGGCAGCTGCAATTACCCGCCAGGACGGTAACTACAGGGCAACTCCACGGGCTGACGGAGGGGACCATCTCAGGAACTGGAGCCTGGAAAACTTCCATCTTTGCTAGGGCACCTTGTAACCCAACAACCTTGCATCCACGAGCCCAGCGTTAGCTTACCTTAGCTTGCAAGTGGCTGCAGGGGAGAAGGCAACTTTTTTTTCTGGTTCACTGAATCACACTCACATGGACAGACCTAGATACCTCATCTTAAATACTGTAGTAACCTAACCTCTAGGGAGAGGCAAGGCAGGTAATCAGTCACGTTTTGATGCTCAGGTCTCTCTAACATCCATGGCCTTTTAACTCCCTAAGCCGAAATTCCCCGACCTCTTTTTCTCAACACTTACATTTCTTAACCTTCAACTGCTTACTTGAGCATCAACCCAAGTTTAAACTCTTCAAGTAAGTCTACTACTACTAGCTTGCACCGGGTTCGAGCTCCTAAATCGGATAACCCATAAGTTATCTCCCCTCATCGAGTTGCCTAATAAGTCAAGCCTCTGATAAATCTTGTACAGAATTTCTGCACCAGCGTTGACCGATATTTCACTGATCAATTCAAATATTCCATTGCGGTTGGATACATGGTCTCCAATCCTGCAGATGCTTATACGGCAAAGAAGCATTGTACACTGAGACACAACTTACTTTCTTGGAACCACTTAAACTCAAGACTCTCGACATAAGCTCGTCCAATCAACAAGATATTCTCAACATGACAGCTTCAGGAACAGTGGCTCTCTTCTCACCAGGGCAGCATGGGCATCTGATACCCTATCTTGCAGCCATTCATGCCTCCTGCATCACTCACGACCGAACTATTGCAGAATTCCTCCCGCCCCTATCTCACGAGAAACTCCTTGCTTGGTGGAAAGAGCGAATTGCAGAGGTGGCAGACGGCAAACGGCTCATATTCATTCTCCTAAACGACTGCGAACCCGGAGCTCGGCCGAACGGCTCTGATGTGGTGGGCGTTGTCATGTTAAACATGCCCTCTTCAGAAACTGGCCCATTCCGCGGTGTCGTTGAAAAGCTTCTTGTCCACAAAGCTTTTCGCGGTCGGGGAGGTGCCAGAACATTGATTTCTGCGCTCGAAGCTGAAGCGACCAAGCGTGGTCGAACTATTCTGGTAAGTTCAATGTCCATCACAACTATACTAACGTTAGCTCTTCGGCATGTAAGTCCCGGTAACTAACAACTGCTTAGCTTCTCGACACAGAGACCGGAAGCCCAGCAGAAGAGGTGTATAAAAGGCTTGGTTATGTCGAGCTGGGCCAGATCCCAAAATATGGTCTAAGTCCAAATGGAGAACTCAAGGGCGGTACCTTCTTTTGGAAACATCTAACGTTGCAGTCCTGAGGAACTATCGTGGAGGGGTCAAGTGTGTCGAGCTCTTGTCATTGACAGGAATCGACTATTCGAAAGTGCTGTAGAAAATTCCCTTCATTGGAGGAAAACGAGGCGACTCGATATTGCTGTTCTTATCATTGACTATGGCTGGCGGGGTGCTTCGGTTTGCTTTCTAGATATCCATCCAAAATATGAACATTTCACGACAAAATTGACATTGTACACGCCTGTATAAACTTGGGGAATTCTCGTACAAAAAAGAAACCGCTTTGATTGCTTTCCACACTACACGGTAGATCCACGATACTATTACAACTCCCAAAAAACGCCATCACCAAAGGTCACTTTTAGATGCCATCTACTCGTCGTCATCGAGCTCCTCAACTCTTGGGGCCTCGTAGTGCCGTTGCTGCACACCACCGGTCTTGACCTGAGTATCCGTGCCAGTTGTAGTCGCACTTGTGTTAACCTGACCAGTAGCGGCTGCGAAGGCGGGGTTGGGGGTGGTTCCAGGGGCAGCAGACTTCTTCTTTTTTTTCTTCTTCTCGGTCTGTATATATGTTAGTGATTTGATTCATTCTCTCGTAGCATAGTCAACTGACCTCGTGCCAAGCCCAAACGGGTCTGAAACTGTCCATAAAAGAAACGTCCTCCCACAAGTTGGGGAATAGCCATAGGCCAGGTGGTGTTGTGAAGTAGGTGATACAGAACAGGATAACTCGGAAGATGGCCATCAAGAAGAACAGTCCGAGCAGACCAAGCAGTCCCCAACTGAGGTAGTAGACACCCTGGCGCAGCACCAGAGGCCACAGAGGGTACAGGACGATAGCGAAGATAGCAAGGAGTGCAAGACCAGCGTAGATTTTGCGCTTGAGCTGGCTGCCTTCCCACAGCCAACAGTAGTACATGTCCTCCTTTGCCTCTTGCTGCTGCTCGATCTTGACAGTCCACTGTCCCTTGACACGCTTAGGCTTCTTCCCGTTAGGGCCAGCCTGTGGTTCGACCTTGGAAACTCGGAGGGCGAGCATGCTCAGGGGCAACAACTTGAATGTGTTCTCGAGAGAAGCTCTGTCGGTGATTTCGGGGAGAAGAGGGTTCTTCTTGCGGGCTTTCTCATATGCGGGAGACTGAAGAGCTCGGAGGGCTCGTTTGACTAGGTTGTGTCAGCTTCTGGCGAGGAAGAGATTTGTGCCATGTGGCCTACCTCGAAACATGTCCTTTCGCTCGCCGTTCAGAATCACAGTTCTGGGCTTGAGATCCTGCCCTCGGAGGAACGAGGCAAGAGCAATAGCCTTGGGGTTGGGGGGTCCCGGCGTAATAGGCTGGGCGCGACCCTGCTGAGGAGGTTGACCGTGATCATGAGAATGACCGTTGTGGTCGTGGTCGTGATCATGACCTTGCTGTTGCTGTTGTGCGCGCATTCTCATTTGCTCTTGCGCTTGTCTCTTGATATGCTCGATAAATTCAGGGACAGTCATCCCGTTCTTCTCAGCATCAATGGCGAGTTGGCGCTGCATTGCCTGGATCTGCTCGGGTGTAGGTCGCTGCCCAGGTTGCGGCATGGGAATTTGCCCAGGCTGGGGGCCAGGCTGGGGAGGTTGCTCAGACATGATTTAGTGCAAAAGTCAATTTAAAAAAGAGTGTAGAGAAGAAGTTTATCGGGCTAAAGAATTGGATGAGAGAGACAGAAGCGCACGAAGGCGAAGTAAAAGATGTGGACTTGACAGGTTTAAGAAATAGTGAACATGGTGTTGCTGCCACTTGGACCATGCCGTGCCAATCATGTCATAGCTCGCCCAGAGACAACGGTGTTCACTTCCTTCCATCACTGAGCTGCAGAATTTCCGGGGCGGATTGTTGATTGCCCGACCTCCGGCATATTTCCACGTGACAGCTAAGCCAGGGTGGGATTGAGGTATGAATGAGCCTTGAAGCTGTAAATCAGAATTGCTTTGTTGAGAGCTTACTGCCAACATCATGGGTGATCGATTAACACAACTGCAAGACGCTGTAGATCAGGTGCGTCCAGGGTGCATCTCATAAAATCCTTCCGCTAATAAATTCTACAGCTAGCCACACAGTTCGTTGCATGCCTTCACTATGTCAACAAGCGACATGACCTTGAAACACTTGGTCCTAATGACAAGGTTCGCGAAGTGAAAGATGCTCCGAAAGAAGGTATGTCCCCAACTTATGATCCATTTGAAAGGAAACATGCTAACTTTCCTCAGTTGATTCACTTCCTCCAGATGAGTTTCGGGCTGGTATGGTAGAGTTGTCACAGGATCTCATTGTCAAAGAGCAACAAATCGAGGTCCTCATCTCATCTCTACCCGGCTTAGACAACAGTGAGATGGATCAGGAGAGGTACATAAAAGAGCTGGAGGAGGATTTGAAGATTGCTGAAGCCCAACGTCAAGAAGCAATCAGGGAGAAGGATCAGATTTTGTCTGAGCTTG
Source organism: Fusarium acutatum (assembly GCA_012932015.1). Classification (NCBI taxonomy): domain Eukaryota; kingdom Fungi; phylum Ascomycota; class Sordariomycetes; order Hypocreales; family Nectriaceae; genus Fusarium; species Fusarium acutatum. Next base: position 59,610 of record JAADJF010000013.1, read on the forward strand.
TCAGTGTTATTCGCAGCATACGACGACCATAATCACGGGTTCGGTCTGTTTTTGACACGTTTATTGATGCGCAGCGCGGAGTTCAGGGTACGAATAACCAAATGGAAGGCTGGCAGCCCATACAAAGGAGCATTTTATTATTTTTGTTGAAAACCCATAATACAGAGGTACCTCAGCAGAGTGAGCGCCTTGAACGCCACCGTCTAAAAACTCTATCATATGCCCTATAATCCCCTCTATTTCGTACCCAACCTCAATGTCATAATCTATGCCTTGTTTGAAGTAGATTTGAAGAACTGCGGGTAGACGTTCCGTAGCTCTCGCAGATGCTGGATTTGGTATTGCGAAGCAGGGGTCTTGGGAGCTGGTACTCCCTCCTCAACGAGATGAGCTGCTGTCCAACCAAACTTCTTGGCTTCTGTGCAGTTCAAGGCAGAATCATCTGGAAGGGGTTAGATGGAGGTATGAGTAACAGCGTGGGGAAACTTACCAACAAAGTAACAATCCTCCACACGCTCGACGCCTGCTTCGCGCATGGCCTTCTCGTACATGCGGGGGTCCGGCTTGCAGAGTAACGGTTGTTCCGCATAGTTGCAGTATGTGAGACCATCAAAGATATCCTCGATGCCCAAGAGACGAACAACCTTCTTCCCATGGTTCACATAGGCGTTTGTGAAAAGCCACAGAGTAACCTTGGACTTGTCGATGTCCTCTAAGAGTTCGCGCAGCTCAGGGTTGGGCTTGATGATTTCTTCGAGGGGTAAAGCATCGTCCACTTTGGCGTTGTAATCCAGAGGATCGATTTGGTGATGGCGCACCAACCCCTCAATAGCGAGGCCATAGTTGGTGTAGTACTCTTTGTGCAGTTTCACAGCCTCATCCCAAGGAATCTCCAGGTGTTTGGAGAAGTACTCATCGATGAGTTTAGCCATTATGTCATGGACTTTTGTGCCTTCATTCACTGTTAGTTTCAAGTAGTCATAAACACTAATTTCAGTGTAAGCTTACTCCTCGGATAGAGACAGTTGTCAATATCGCTGCGACACAGTTAGCTCAAAGCCTATGAGAGGTAAATTCCAAAAAGACTAACAAGAATAGGACCGGTTTTCCCGGGTTCATGTCCTGAGTACTGCCCATGGTGAATTTGGTATGATGCTGAATGTTGAGGATGGGGTTGTTGGTGGTGGTAAAGTGAGGATAGCGAGGTGTGAGACTTGAGTTGGGCAATAAAGAGGAGGCAACTAAAGGTTTTGAGAAGCGCTTCAATGATGATATTGCGGTAACACGTGGTCGTAATTGGTACATTGAATGGCTATGAGGAGGAGAGAGACAGTTTAAATAGAATTTTATAGGGAATGGCGATCTGGGCCAAAAACGCAAAGCTAGTCAGTAATTGATCGCTTCTTTGGATCAACTCTGCAGTATCCGTAGGATATCGTCGGTATCCGTCCGTCGATGCGCTACGTTTCACCCAATGACTCTTGCGGTGTGGCTGAAGAATGAGCAAATTCAGCGCGGATCGTCTTCCGGTCTCCGATCGCGGGACTGTCATTCTGTCGCTAGTTGCGTTTGGTAGTGAACGAGTTGTTGTTGAGCAAACATTCGAGAAATTTCATGGAAGACAACCCCTTTGTTTGATTGAATCTCGTTTTAAAAACACGTGTAAATAGGTCATAGGACTTGAACTTCAAGATTATCATGGCATGAAGCTTCATGGGCTTAAAGGAGGTTGTCGAGCCACGCGTAATTGTAGTCGTTTACTCTGTACATGATCCATGCTTACAGGGAGTTCATCTTGAGCCTCATGGTTCGGGCATTAAATGATAGGTCGTGAAGACGAATCCCTGGGCTTTCAACTAGTTGAGCTTACTGAACGCATGGATATTAGTCTTTGCTATCTTCAAGGATCGAATTTGTATGACCACAAGTGTCGTGTTCTCGATATTGAGGCTCAAAGGTCAGTCCGTGGAAGAGCTATGACACTAGCAGATGACTATCAACCCAGTGCCGTCCAAGTCAAAGTTGTAATAAATTTAACGAAATAATTCCAGATGATTATTTAGCTACAGAGTAAATACAAAATAAATTTCAATAATTGATAATTAACTTCGTCTCATGTTCTCACTTTTATCTGATAACTTTTAAAATCAAGGTACCTATAATTCTCAAGACCCTGGAGTGAAAGAATTCTGCCACTTACACCGCCTAAATTGTTTGCCTTTCGCGTCCACCAGAGTCGAGGCGCCTAGTGGCTCTAAAAACACTCCATTAATTGCACAGACCTCCAACATCAAAGCTTCCATTTCTTGAACAACAGCCAAAACAGCGCATTTACATTTTGATCAGTATTTCTCTTTGGTCCGCGTCATATCGCGTCAAGAGTGGCGTTGTCCGTCGGGTTCATTACCCAACACGTTCGTTGAGCTAACTTGGAGTTGGTCCCATTGCTTGCTTGCTCCTTTTTTTATTTTAATCTGGTGTCACCTGGTGACGCGACGTGTACATTTCACTCGCCGCCATCATGGCACAAGAGATTGCTGTTCAGAGGCCTCTTGCTAGTAGGAATGAGCTTGCTGGTCTTGCTGAGAAGGATCGTCATCAGATCGAGCAGTATGAGAAGATTGTACGCTTCTCTACGACTGTTCTCTCTGGTAAACATCCGACTATCAAGGTCCCCTCTAACTTTATCCCTTCCACACAAACTTCCATCCATCCGATAGATATTGCCACACAAGATGGAACGCCGAGTCATCAGACAGATGCTCAAAGGCAAACCATCGCCAACGAAAAGCAAGCAGATGTGTCTGCTACCGACAACAACAGCAAGCCATATGGGTCAGGATCTACTGAGATCAACCCCATCTTCCTAGAGAAATCTGAGGATTTGGTCAAAGCAGAGTTGAAGTTGCAGAGACAGAGGCTGGAACGTGCTCTGAGAGACGAAGTTGATCAAAGACGGGTAACTGCTAAGAGCGTGGCGCAAGGGGAGCCTGTCGTCGAATTCGATCTTAACGAGGTCTTGACGAAAGCCTTGACACTTGTGGAAAGCAATGCTGGTCCCGACACTACTGCTGCTGATGCTACTAACATTGACAATGCAAGTGATTCCTTCGATGACAACACTTTCTACTCGTCGCAGCACAACACTCCATCCTCCGTTTTGACTTCCCGAGTCCGTAACGAGTCCGAAGAGGCACAAGTACCCGTCGCGGAGTCGCAACCAAAGATAAATAGCCAAAACGCTCCTATTCCGCAACAACCTCCGATTGGTTTTGAGCAAGTCCCTCCGGAGCCGTACGCACCGAGCCACACTAGACCTCAAGAAGCCTACACAAACCCAGACCCTTTTGTCGGTTCGTTGAGCGTTAACAGCACTTCACGGCCTGTCCAGGTCCCTGGCCTTGCTACTTATAATGCAGACAAGACAGCACCTAGGCAGGATAGAAGTGCCAGACAAAGTCCCAGTAATGGGGAGAGCAATGGGCGTAGAGTTGATTACGGATCAGCCTCTCGACAGCCTCCCCGTGAACACTATATTGACAGCCGTCCCCCTTCTCCTCTGATCAGAGCACATGAGAGATCGCATCAGAATGCGCAGACTTCGCCATTAATGAATACTAGGCCACGACCTCGGGCTGCCGAAGCGACGTCCACTCCGTCCACTGGTACTCCCGCTCAAGTTGCTGCTCTCAGGAATGAGCCAGTCGCTGTCATTAGTCCAGAAAGCTCGCCTCAAGGCGGTGCATCGCGGAAAGCAAAGAAGAAGAAGAGAAAGGCTGACAGGCAAGCGCCCGAGGCTGAACCAACGCCTTATATCAAGGCTGAACCTAGATCTCCCTCCCCTATGAATGCCCCTTCCCATATTCGTCCCAATAAACGTCAAAGGTACGCTCAGCAACAACCAGATGAACCTGTCTACGAGGAAGTTCGTTACGACCCTCACCCTGGCCTCTATCCCCCAGAACCTGTGCCTGTGCATAGTCGTCAAGAGCGAGATGATCGAGTGCCGATAGTGTATGACACAGTAGGCTTTTCATCACAACGTGCAGCGAGCACCACTGTTCCTGGAACTGCTGTCTATAGGAGAGAATATGCCGATGATCGATACGTTTCCGGTGGACCGTATCCTATTGAACAGCCCCCACATGTTTCCCCTCCTCATCAGAGACTATCGATGGGAACAACAAGCTCCCAAGTTCGACCTAACGACGGTTATCCACGCCCATCGTGGCCCTATGCGGGAGCACATGAAGCGTCACCTACAGGCTTAAGACCAGAAGGCGATGTGTTCATGGCGCCGCAAAGGCCGCCGCCAACTCGAATTATCGTAGATGCTTATGGACGTGAGTATATTGAGCCACCACGTTCGACAATCATCCGGCACTCCGCAGTTCCTCCCGCTCGATCCGGCGAGCCCGAGATCTTTTATGAACGAACTCCGGCTCGGAGGCCCCAGGCGATGGAGGCGTACGAAGAAGGAGGGGCAGTCTACAGGAGACGTTCGCCATCCTATATGCCTAGGCGGGTCGTCACACAACCTGAGTACATTTCGCAGGATTACAGGGACCATAGACCGCGTGAGCATTCAACACGGCCAATAGGTTCCTCAGGGGAATTCGTTGAGGTGATGGCACCTCCAGAACGAAGACGTATGGAAGACGGGACGAGAGATTATATTACAAGGCCGACCAGCGTGCGACCAGCAGAGCCTGTTCGGTATGAGGTCGCCCGGGACTACGGCCGAGTGCAGAGCGTGCGGCCCGAGCCACCCGTACGTCAATATGCCACAAGCGTCCACCCGGAGAGCCGCCGTGAGGCTGTACAGCCTTACGCGCGGGATTACGGTGCCATTGCTGCAGAACCAGGCGTTGTGAGACAGGAGTACAGCACGCGGCCGGTGGAGCGGTACTACAATCAACCAGTGAGAGGTGGGGAGGAGATAGCTTTCATTGAGAGACCGCGAGGGGCAACGCAAGAGATTGTTTACGCAGATGATGCGAGGAGGGAGGTTTATCGTTAAGCTAGGTAAAACCAAACCGGTGTTAAAATAGAAGCGAGTCTAGTTGATATCAGACGGGATTACCAATATAATTTATTGACGTATGAAGACCGTTCTTCTACATAACAAGTTGAATAACAACATTTATCTCTTTGACTACTATCTTTGAACTCAATGCATGGGAATTATAATATTAAGAGGCCGTGGTTTGATGAAGCGGTCGAGCACTCGTCTGTTCTCTGCAATAATGAACCCCGATTGGCTTAACATTGGTTTGCGTTTCTATGTTGACAATGAAAGTTCATCATGGTCTGCAAGGATCCGCCTGAGCACAACAGAACATAGCTCAACACGGTGAACCCCACCTTAAGAGTTTGAAGAGAACCAGAAGAGAGTAATTGCTACCAGACGTGTGAGATAAAATCCTATATCCGACATACGCGCCGATTGTGACAAAATACGGCTGGTCATATGATAGACCGCTTGGTCAATGAATAGGGCTATACGATATGGTTCGAAGGAATGAGGTGATAGGCAGGGGCCATATAGATGTGACCATAGGCTTGTCCCAGGGGTTCATCAAACACCATGAAGATGCTGCTCCAAGTAGTATTAATCATGCTGTCGTGGCAGTCTCTCAAGACTCTGCAGAGTTCACGGACATCTGAGAGGTTGAGTCCCAATTCCTGACCAGTCGGAATCGACAAGGACCCTGAAGGGTCAGTGCAAATGTCACGAGCCTAAGGTACGAATATGAATGTTTGAGACATGGCTGGTGAGTCTGACTATCAGCTCTCACATGTCCTGTCGAGTCAGTTCACAAAAAAAAACATATTGGGCTTCGCTTATCAACTGCTACTCAAAGAGGACATTCAGCTAGCCCAACTGCTGGACCATTTGCGGATGTGGTTAGTTAGGCCACAGACTATGTACGTTACTGATAGCATGGCTATAAGCTTCAAGGTTGACGGGTGAAAAGAGTGGCGTGGCTCGTGATGACCATGCATTCGACGTAAGCCTCTGGAATTCGAGGAGGTAAGTAAGTGAAGCAATCAACAAACGGTGCTAGGACACGCATATGCGCGTCTGCCCAGCGATCCAGAATTGTTGCGCCACATACAAACGGACTCCAAGAATGCCAGCTCCCTTGATAAATGCAGGAGTTCGCGATGTTGAGTACAGAAGTCGAGACTGTAGATCCTTGTGTCTTTTGGTCTGTGTGCACATTGCCATTCTGCATTCTGCAGTGCCGGCCAAATAAGGTCCCTGAAAGTCTGATATATTCAATGACGAGTTGCTAGTGGCTGAGCTGGTGCCGGACTCTTGGTGAGAGGCCGGCTTGCATGGGTCAACCCTCGAATCAGCTCCCTTGTTCGTCCTGGGACAAGTCACACAGACACCAGACGAGGACCTTGTCTTGTGTGGGGACGCCATGTGATCGAAGCTTGGCCTAACATTAGCAACGAAGCGAAACACAACTGATGATGGACACGATGTATGGTGTGTATTGGTGTTTTCTCTGGTTACAGTCTGTTGTGCTTATGCGGTGGACTGCTTGACCAAATGATCGTCTTGGATCTGGATACTATGATGCAAAAACATGGGTTTCAGCTGCCCTTGACAGTAAACAGACTTGAGTGGTTGGTCATTGGCGGAGGTGACCCATCCTCATGCAGCTGTTGCCCTGTACCCAGGCTCTCTTCGTGTTAGTGTTCGAGACAACGGTACTTGAGACAGCTTGTGGATTTGGTGATGTGTCGAGTATCCATACTTCAGGTCTTGACTAAGTTTCGCTCCATGAACGAACCGGAGGCTTTGCTATGCTTTGCCGAAGCCCTTGAACATCCCACTAGAGTGTTTGGAACGCAGCCGGTTCAGCGTAGCGTTCCGCGGGAGGAGGCTGCGTAAACCTGTTGGAGTGACCACGATGATACTACTGTGGTCTGCAGGAGGAGGCTCCTAGCCTGGGCTGATGGTCTCCACTACCTAGAAAACATCCATGCCCTAAGACGCTGTTATTCGAAGGCAATCGAACCGAGAAGCTGAGGGTTGGCAATGGCTGAGTTTTGATGTTGGTTCAGCATATCGTCATTGTGAAGAATGAGCCGTATGATACTTTGAGTTATGCTTCGAGTTATACTTCTCATCGAGTTATACTTCTCATCGTTGGGGTTCGCAACTTTGACGATCTGCGCAATCGAAACTTCTCATGGTTCCAGGGCAGTCAGGGATTGTTGATGATTTAGTGGTTCAGTGTTCGTTGTGGCTGTTCTTATCAAAACCCTCGACCATGATTAGAGTGACCGCCCATTCCGAGGGGTTTTCGACGCAAAACCTTGTAGCAAGCGTGGGATGTTTGATATGCAGTTGTATTAGGGCTTCTCTTATTCGAGTCCTGGTTTCATTTTAATCCTGATGTTTCGCGTTGTCATTCCTTCTGTTGTATCGTGAAAATTGAGTTCAGATTCCCATCTCAGACAGAGACAGAGACAGGCCTTCGGGTTTAGTCCCAGCGTGCTAGGGCCCTCTTTTAAATCTCCCCCCAGTTACTTCCCTGGCAAGTTACGGTAGGCGGACCAGGGCACTAAGCAGCTGTACCTGCCGCCTGTCTCGTCACCCACTCTGGCTGGTCTTGTACTCGAGCAGGTACGGACGGTATGGTACGGCACAGAGGGTAGGTACGTCTCTGCTGACTTGACTGACGTTCCTCGCTTTTTACGCTTGGCTCCGCTATACAGTACCTTATCCTCTCCCCTTCCACTTCCCTCACCTCACCTCACCTCACC
>JAADJF010000014.1:0-193095 GCA_012932015.1 Fusarium acutatum
CCTTCACCTCGTGCTCATACATCTTGATCTTGGTTAAGCAGAACCAGTGTTGTCTCTTCCCACAACGCCGGCCTTACGTAGACACAACCAACACAAGAAACTGTCTCGTTATAAGTGGAGTTCAAGACATTGATGGAGGTGGGCGAGAGACATCCTCCACTGGAAGAAAGGACCCTGTAGATCCAATGGATGGATCAAGCCGCCCAGCCCAGCCCAGTTCTCAGACTCCCCCTTCCCATTCCCATTCCCCTGGAGTCCCACGTCCAAGCATAAGCGAATCACCCCCATTCAAGCCTCAATCGCAAGTTTCAAAGAGGCTTTGCCCTCCCATGCAGTACGTACATGCTGATTCTGCAGTATAAGGCACCTAATAAGCCTGCTTAGTGTATTACCCTCCCAGTGGATGCTACGGCCTCCGCGGGCAAACCTCCCAGCTTTCCCCAGGCCTTTGCGTAACAGTCCCAAAGAGGAAATACAAATATGTAAGCTGTTATCTTGATGAACTCAACAAACTGCAACTTCCTGGTCGGTTCATACATGACATACATACTTGGCCCAGCTTGGCCTGGCCCGCGTTATCCGTATGACGACGATTAATGAGGGGGAAACAGGTTTAATTATAAACATAACTTGCAATGGCCTATTAATCTCCCAGAATATATCAAAAGTGTTCCAGTGTCGAAAAGAAAAGAAAACTCTCGGACCGGGTGTTATTGTGCTTGTCAGTTCTCTATTTGGCCATCGTATAAAAGCCGGCACAGTTTGAGTTACGCCAAGTGTAAGTGAGGTGTGCTTAGGGTTATCAAAACCAGTATCACGTCAACGGCAACATCCATTTTGTCTTGGATATGCCAACGGGCACATAAACGACCCTACCAGATAATGCATAGCAGAAACACGGTGGAATGAGGAATATCCCTTTGCAGAATTGTGACTACTACTGCACCTATTCCCGGAGAATCGTACCAGTGGCTTGAACTTGGGGTTCGGGGAAAAACGTAGCTCTGCAGGCTGCATGGAGGTAGAGGTGGGGGATTAAACTCTGATGATGGTGTTTTCAGTATGGATTGGATGCTCGTTCATCACATAGTCTATTCTAGTCGGAACGACAATGAGAGATTTTTCTCTCTCAGTCCTCGCCTTACGATATACGGCAGATCAACTAACGCAGGCGATCGAATAAGATCAAACATATAAGTTTCCTCACTTGGTAGTCTAATTCTCCAGCTTGCTAAACCCAACTAGAAGCGGCCCGAGTACTTAGATCGGCCCGGTGAGTTAGGCAAACATAATCCTCGAGTCTCGGTCTGCATATACCGAGACAGGTGAGGCATAACTGGTAGAAAACTAAGGTAGTAGTTACAGCAGCAGTGACAGACTAGAATTGGGGATATGGCACCATAGTTGCTTGCTATCATAAAACTAAACCCACGGGCTGCAACCTATAATTAGTGTGATGTCAGGATGACTATTCAGAAACGCCTCGTTTGCTGCAGAGTTGATTTAATTGAGTAAAGGAAGAGATTAGGAGGGATAGTTGAGGTGTTTTCTCTCCCACTTCAACTACTCGGAGTGTAGCCGGAGGTGGATCGTCTATCAGCACATATCAAGGATGGCAAAGTCGCTCACATCATACTCAAGGAACAGCAAAGCCACATCAAAACTTTCCGATGTCGCATCCTCGCGGCCGAACGTTGTTGTAGAATGTAACCAAAAGCCCATATTTGGCTTCGATATGGTTGGTGGTTGTACCGCATTATCTCTCAGTGTGCCTCACAAGGTTGGCGAGGCGTGTTTGAAAGTTGACCCAATTGGTATAGATGCAGCGCAATCTTGCATCTGTAACAAAAGGCTACGGAAACATCCCGGGCGATAGTGATTAAACAGGAAGTATAGTAGTTTTTTTTTTTTTAGTAACCACTTCGAGGGGAATTTGCCTTTGGAATGGCTTGGGATATGTGATCGAGGTGCGTTATCTGAGCGTCAACGGTTGCATGCTGTGTAACAACAATTCATACCAGAGACCCCTGTTTCATAAAGCATTTGCCGCGTGTCCTCGAAAGAGCTAGACATTAACAAGAGAAAGAAGGGTTTGTAGCTTCGGATTGAACATAGATAGATATCTCGGTGGCCTCCACAACGTAGCATTGTTCAAGAGTGAATTGTATGTTGTGCGCCACCAGATAACGGTTACTCTTGGTAATACGAGGGGTCAGTACATGAGAGACACTTGTCGTGCTACTAGCGTTTGTCAGACATTCTGTATATAACGGTTCGAGGCAAGGGCGCCTAATTGCGTCAAGTCAACGCCCGCACGTTGCGGGATGGCAGGATAGGAATTAACTGGTAGAAATCCTCAGCTTGTTTAGACTGAGCTTGATTGGCTCTAGTACGTCTTTCGAGACAGCTCTTAATGATTATCTATGCATGTTTCTGATGCTCCCAGTCGAAAGGACTAGTCGGGGCAGCTTTGCATCATTGAGAAGCCAATGAGGTTATACGCAAGGGATACAGCAACCAACGTGTTGTAAGTGGCGGTCGAGGAGATACATGACAAGAAGAAATAAAAAGCAAGTCCAAGACAATGATGAATTGTCAAGCTCAAGATTAGATTCTAGGCGCGGGAATATATGTTTTTTATCTCCCTTAATTGGCATGTCTTAGATAAAACACTTCGACGTACACGATCATCTATCAAAAAACCCTCGGACTCGCTAGTAGCGTCGATCAGCGAGTCAACCTCCTCATCGCCCTTTGCTTCACCACCAAAGTCCCTGAGCCTCTTCATACATCCACGTCTCTCATTCCTCTGGGGTTCACTTATTCTTGGGAAACTCTGCAACCCACTTCACAATCTGATCAATGCCAGCCTCCTGGATGGCCTTGACCTCTGGCCAAATAGTACCGGCATTGCGATACGTATCCGTACAGTGATTGCCTAAGGGATTCAAAAAGTGCTTGATGTAGGTGCTGTTGCCGAGCACACCTCCAGGTCTTTGTGAAGAAGAAAATCCCGCTGCCCGCCAAGGATCATATAGACCATCAACCAAGACAGTCCTCTTCACATACGCAGAAGGGTCGCTCCAGCCTCCGTAGTGAGCGTTCCATGATTCTGTCGTCTTTCCCTCGGCCAGGCCGTAGGTCTCTCCATTGGGTCCGGGAGGGAAATAATGCGCACATGTCTTCCTGAAGTACTCCCTGTTTACCAAGCGTGAGACCAGTGTCGGTGTACCCTCTGGTGAACCCGTCTGCCAGTACTCTTCAGGCTCGTTACAGAGGAGCCATTGCAATTGCAGCGTCTCTGCGATACCTGAACTGGCCAATGTCTTATTGGCGTAGACCAAGCTGTCGGCGTCACCAAAGTTGAAGCAGCCCGTGTTGTTCACCCCCTTCCAGAGACCTTGATCCTCACATTTCCCAGGGATGTAGACCTCTTTGGTCCAGCGGCCATATCCTTCCAGTGCCTTTTCCAGACCAACGCCTCCTGAGCCTGGAAGCTTAGACTTGTCTGTAACACCAACGGCATTCTCGACGTAGTCGCAGAACTCCCACGTATCGTATATGCGTAAAGAAGCGCCCTGATAAGTCTGTGGTCCATAGTTGAGGAGGTTCATAAAATCATCGTTGTGTTTGAGATCAGGAGCCCCGAAGTCTTCCTTAACTTGCTGGATTTCATCTGCCGAGCCTATCGAGTGCATTAGTACCATGGCGCTTTTCAATAGTCCGGCGCTATCTACCGTTAAGCATGACACTGTCCAGATGTTCGATGACCTTCTCGACATCTGCTGTACAGTTCTTGGGCAGATATGCTTCGGCAGCGTCAAAATACCTTCAGTAGTCAGAGATCGCTTGTGGTGGTGCACTTGACGCCCAGCTCGCCCAGAAAGTACCTGGAGACAGTTTCTGCGTGAACAAGACTCGATTTCCCTGTCCCGAGCATCCTGTGTGAACCCAAGGCACCTTGGCCGGCCTGGCACTATCATTTTTCGCAAATGGTAGTTTGACATTCTCAGCGAAGTATACCTTATCGCGCATCATCTGATCCTCGGTATAGTACTTCATATTCTCAGTCGTGAGTTGCTGATATGGCGACGATTGACCAAAATATCGATCCTCAAGCAGCAGCATCACAGCTCCAATGCGCCGTGCAATCATGCCGCCAATGACATAGTCATCGTGCAACCAGAACTTCACTTGTTCAGCCTCAGCATCAAGGGGAGATATGAACACGACCCGGGGGGTTGGTGCCATTCGCATAATTAAGACTGTACCAGTACCGTTGCTTGAAGGTGCCTCAAGAAGGTTCATCATGATCGATCAGTTGGTCGAATGTACCCCCAATAACGCCCGTCGTGTCGTCATCCCGTTTGGCTAGACGAGATTTCGGTGAAGTTTCAAAGTGCGTTACTTGTCGCGGACTGAATCCGTAGACTTGCTGAAGCAAGACGACAGCGGTTACAACTCTGCTGAATAGACGCATCTTGAGTTGTAGTCTTGCAGAACGTGTCCGCTGGGACGAGAGCAGCCGGTAACGGCATTATATCCTCTTTGAGCCGTACACAATATATGTAGACCAGGGGATCTCAAGACTGGAGAACCGACATCCGGGCAGCCCGTGTCATTTGATTGCTGTCGTGTCATGTAAACTCAGTGTGTCGTATTGTATCAACTCTGGAGAGGAGAACAGGGCAACGAGTCTCTTTAGTATGAAAGCATATATCCTGGCTATTCCGTAAAGAGTAAACCCCAGGGACTTTTACAACGACAGCCCTGTCCCTGTTGCTGAGAAAGTGGTATTCAACCCCTGTCAAACGGGATCTAATCGTCCTATCGTGATCGAATTTGGACAATCGCTTAACTCGCCGTTGAATATCAACTCGACATCACCAGACAGCACCAAGCAATACCAGGTTGGCTATTGGTGGATTAAAGGGAATATATAAATAGAGCCGAAGAGAGGAGTCGAACAGGTCTGAATTTCACCGTTCCCAGAACACATGTGAGGGGACGAGTTTACCGTGAACGCAAGCGTATGACGCGGCTAGAACCACGGTTAGGAAACATCGAATAGAGAGTTCATAGAGGCACATGGCTTATAGACATACATTCAGGGATAAGTCATATCAGGCACATCGGCTCCGAACTCTGCCCACCAGGACTCAAGTTACCAGAAGTGAGTTTTGTAGAGAGCTCTCAAATTCGTCTCGCTATTGGATTGACCATATGGAGGCCTGTGTTGTTTAACCCAGTCCTTTATAATGGTGTCCAAAGGTAACCCTGACTTGTCCCGAAATAGCCGCATCAACAGTTTCTCCATTATGAGAGATATCGCACAACAGACTTGACAGGAGACCGTCAGTTGAAAGTAAACAAAATGAATACTTACCATGGGACTATGGCAGCTCCTCTAGACAAATAGGCAGCTCGAAACGGCATCATCATGACACTCATCATCAAACCAAGAGTTCAAGGACTCTCTATCGTAAGCAGAGGTAAGAACATGGACAAGTTTGATTCATTCGTGGCCTGATATGAGTTATATCAGGCAGGTATCATTACAAAATAAAACAGACCAAAAGGATACCACAGCAATAAAGGGAACCGATCAGACTCCAAATGTCCACACCAGGCCGCAAGACTTAATAGACCTCTGTCTTCAAGTTCAGGCCTGTTTACAACCTCGGGCAAAATAGACCCGACAAATAGCTTTAGAAACCATCGACCAAAGTCCTCTCCAAGATAGAAGAGCTATATTCTCGTAGCAGACTATCTTTCTTGGGAAGATCCCGATCAAGAAACTGTAGGCTTTCTGGCCCCTTCATTCGCCAGGCCATCTGCTCGGTGATTGCCGATATCACTGGCGTGTCCTTTCACCCATTGGAAAGATGTTTTTGACCTGGCTGCATCTCGTTCTTTTATCCTCGCTAACACGCCGCGCACAAGGTCCTGGTTCTTGACTTCCCCCCCTGCCGCATTCCTCCATCCATTCTTCTCCCAACCGAGGCCCCATTGTGTCACACACTTGATGGAATACTGACTGTCAGATACAATCTCAACGTCCTGTGTTGAAGGCGCAATCTCTAGTGCACGAAGTATCGCCATCAGTTCAGCACGCTGGTTAGTCTGAGGCTCGCCAGGAAGACGCTCTGCAAGATTACGCTCGTCGTTGGGACCAAAGTAAACTCCAAGGCCGGCACGAGAGCCAGCCTGGCCGTTGGCAAGGCTGCTGCCGTCGGTCCAAATCTTGAGTACATTTCCATTTTTTTCATGATTAGGCTCGGCGCGAGGTGCAGCTTTTGGTGCAGCTTTTGGTCTTGGTACAGGCTCAACCTTGACCTTTCTGGTAGATGTTTCTACAGGTTCAAAAGCAGCCGCAGTGTACTCTTGCGGTTTCTCAAGAGATATACCCAGACGTCGGCAGGTCTCAGGGCTGGCGTGTTGTCTAATAAAATCTTCCGCGTCTTCTTGCGTATTGAACCTCTTGTGCTTGGGTCCAGAGACCTCTGTGACTTGTGGCTGGGTCTCATCCCAGGTATGATAGATACCTGGAACATGACCTACAGCCACGGCATAGAACTTCGGCTTATCCGCCGATGGGTTCTCATGGCCCGCGACGTAGGCCTGTGCATCTTCTCTTGTTAGGAATGACTTGACTAGATATTGGTCAATTAATCTGTTTGTAACGGCCTAGGTTTTCACCTTTCCGTAGGATCGTTACTCACATTTCGCACCTGGGAACCCTGTGGTTTGTGCTTGGCATTCATCATAATTCGAATAGACGCCAGGCTCCCTTCCCTTTTGGACAGCGTAGAACTTTGTAGCGTTTGCCGTTTTCCTCATCTTGGACGATGAACCTGCCCCGAACCCACCACTGGGGGCGTTGCGCTTCTTAACCATTTCGGCGTCGTGTTCGTCTAGAGGATCTGCGTAATCGGTGCTGCAACTGTCTCGATCGAAAGCCCTGGCCGTGGGAGTAGTGAGGAGAAAGTTGAAAATCGATAGGTCAACAGGTCCTCTGCTCGCGGTAGGTGCAGATGCAGGTCGTCGCGAGGCGCTTATATACCTGCCGTAGTGGTCTGCTGATTCTTTGACAGAGCTCGTGAAGCTACGGGTGGCCGTGAATACAGCGTTAACTCCAACGGCAGGACTGTCGCGACAAACGACGGCACGAGAGGGAAATCGGCGGCCAACGAGTCATAGAAGATGCATGTTGATGGTCAAAGTAGCAAGAAACAGACAAGACTGCCCCCTGCTTATTGATAATCTCGAAAGACCCACGGAGCTGGCGAGCTTCTTTACAAAGGCTAAGGTATGGGTTGGGGTTGTTTGGTTTGAAAGGTCAAAGGTGCAGGGTGCAGCACGGATACAAAGAGGGGCAAGTCCTGAAGCGCGTGGAGCAAGGGTCCATTCATATCAGGCACTCTTTGAGTAACGGAGGTACATTACATCAATGAATCAATGCAAAGCTGACCAGGAGGCAGGCAATATTCCCGACAAGAAAAAGTTAATTGATACATGTCATGTTGCGTAAATAAAGCTAGCATGCTACAATGAGTTCCACATCCGACTTCTTCCAATGCTTTCTCCTCCATGCCCAAGCTATTGTTACAAGACCAACGCCAATACTTGTTAATTGACTCCTCACCTGGTATGTAAAGAGCTATCTAAACCCTTTGTGTGTTGTCCAGCCAATGCAACAGCTGCAAGTAAGTCCATAAAACGCACCCTGCCAGGCAGTGGTAGATAATCGTAATCATGATGTCGGCCTGGATCATTGCTATCCACAGGCAGTATCTTGTGGCATGTAATACTCCATCATTGCTCTTCGGGATCTTTTCTGTCACTTCAGTTTCGCGTGTATAGCAACGGAGCCGATGAGTCTCATATCGACCTCGGAGGTGGTAATCCTAAACATGAGTGATGGGGTCAAGAGGAGGCAAGTTGGGTACGCCATCACGTTCCCATTCCCAGGCCATCAAGCTCCAGTTAAGCTCTCGTCTCCAGAAGAGCCCCAGTCCTCGTCCACCTCCATCCGGACGATCGTCTGAGCTCAATCCTCCGCTGCGAGGCATGTGTGTAGCGAAAACAGCCTTTCCCATTCGAGAGTGAAGGATGCCCATAGAGCAGGACACACAAGGCTCATGGGTAACATAAAGCTCGAGCCCGTGGCAGAGATAACCATCTTTGTTCGGATGCTCTTGTTCGAAGCATTGCTTCTCTATCTCGAGCAGTGGACCGTCTTGAAATGCGTCATATTCGAGATTAGGTGCCGTGAAAGGCAGGCCGGCGGCTCGTCTCTCGTGTCGAACAAGTTTCTGGGCGACCATGCTTATAGCACGAACAACACAGTGCGTCATGGGGTTGCTGGTACCCTCCAGCAGGCCGCACTCCTGATGCCAGCGAGCATCTCCAGCAACCCCGACAAGTTCGACTTTTCCTCCCTCCCTCTGAACAATCACAGCTCCGACAGCTTCGCCGATCCCGGTTTCTTTAGCTTGTAAAGCAACACGATGGGCTAGTGCCATCCATACGGAGGCGTCGTCCTTGATATCTTCAGTTCCCCGGGCTACTATACTAGGGTGTGGACCCAAAGGGTTGTTCTTCCGATATACTGTTGGCCAAAATTGAGAAGACCACATGGCCGCTTGTATTTGAGATGTTGGTGCAAGTAGTGGAATGGGGATCTTCTCGATGAAGAAGTCGGTCTCCGCACCCTCAACAATGGAAAGAACCTCCACTAGTTCCTCTCGGGTGAAATCTTTAACTTCTCCAATTATGATGTAAATCCATGTTGATTTGGCTGTATGGATTTGGCGTCCAACTGAACTGTCATTCATGAATTGAGTCTTCAGGTGGGCGGGAAGATCACCGGGCTTGGAGCATCTGCGCAGATGAGGCAGGGGGTTAGCGCTGTTATCATCTGGTCGCATGTTACGCAAAGCCCTACATAGTTTCAGTAGTTAGTATCAAACCCATAATTTATTTGGTGCACTCGGGGTCTGGAAGATGGCGTACGTGATGACATCGTTGGCTTGTTTGGTAGGTGCCCGCGTGATGTACGCATGAGTAATTGTGTGATCCTGCCGAACCTCCTGAGTTGTTTTGAGGGGGATCAAGACACCACGACGGGTATGTCCTTCTTTCAAGTCATCAATCAGGGGGTTTGAGAGAATCTCGGATGGGCCGCGATGTTCGGTCTTTGGGAGCGCAGACGCCTCAACAGGCTCAGGAGTTTGGCAGACCTCACTAGAAGGCCCGGCGGCCAAGTTGTCTTGAGTTGCATCCATCTGCAGCTCTTGGTATCGCCTATGGACTGTGGTTAGCGACCGATCCAAACAGATACAGTAAGTTCACAACATACTAAACGTGGTCTTCGTGCCTGTGAAGAACTCGGATGGAAGTAAGCGCGATGTTTCGGGGTTGCAGCAGTTTTACGGTAGATGATGGCGAAATTTCCAAGATTAGTTGCGCGTTGAGAAGAGAGAGTTGAGAGAGTTGAGTTTGGGGGAGATGATGAAGAGAGGACGAATGTTGTTATGATGCGAGGTCTCGTGACGGAAGAAAGCGCAACTTGGGACGAATTCAGGCAAGAGCGCACCCCTCTTCACTTCTGAGTCTCCCAAGGTGCCTATCTCTTGTTCTTTCTCCTGTTTTAACAGTACTTTTATTAGTGACTGTCCCCAACTAACTCAGGTTAATAACAAGCATTGGCAGTGGGCACTTACCCTTTACTATGTTCTTCGAAAACAAGTCTCTGGGTATGTAAGATCAGAGATGGATTAAGTGTTTGAATGCAAGGAGAAAGTATCTTGCAATCAGATGGAGGCCAAATGAACAATTTTTGTGCGTATTTCGCTACCATTCGAGGTGAATGATTCTGCACTTGATTCTGGCAGTGGCAACGGCTGGCAAGAAATTGTCAAGTAAGCAACGCCCAATAACTAGCGGTTTCTTTGACAATGTCTACTTCCGAGTTAGATGATCAGTTGATCGTTATTAATTCCAGGCTGTGAATGAATGAGCTTTTCGCTTTCACCTTCCAAATGAATCAACTCTTCCACTGCTTTGGCAGGATCTTCAAAAGGCCTGCTACAAACAGAGCCCTTTTGCGATCGCGAGCAGCTTTGATCGAGCTTTCCACGCCTAAATTCTCTTTGTAAGTACACGAAACATCGACATGGGAGTTATCTTGTTTTTCTGTATTGTCCACTTGGACTGTGCCTTCAGAAAGTCCTGTATCCCCATCAACTCGTTGGCATTGAAGTTGATGATAAGTTCTGTCAACCCTGTGGATCAATTGTGGCGGGGACCTGCATATGTGGCTACGGATCTGTAAGCCACTTCTTTCAACTTACCCTATATGCTTTGATTTGCTTCACCATCATTGTGTAAGACAATACAATACACCAGGCGATTCTTGTGATTCAGAACTGTTGTTTCGCAGCTTACTGAGTGGTACCTAAAGCCTTGGCTACGCGTATTGGGCAGTCATTTCGTCCGCGTGAGGCAGGTAACAGCAAGGCAGCATGGCTGTCATCCCAACTGAACATACCAAGGGTTTAGCATCACAACACAATCATAAGCTTTGACATTCGATTAACTTACAAAGTGCAAAACTACCATCACATGAAGCTCATACATAATCACGTCTCTACAATCACTTTTTTCAAAGTACCATGCGAGATAAACATGTCATATCAGCCCCGCGTCTCCCCACCAGATGTTACGTTGAATGAGAGCCATCCTGTTGGTTCGGATGTGCCCCCGAATATCACCATAAAGAGATGAATGGCCGCTTTCGCGGGGAATAGGTTCTAAGGCAGCCTCTTTTGGCAACTTGATCTTGCATACCCCGTGCTTTGATATGCGGAGAAATCACTTCACGTAAAGCATTTGATGCCGACGCACCGGCGTACCGGGCTGTCAATCATCAAGGCTGCAGTTACAGTCATGGCATGTGAAGTACTAAATGGGCTCAGACACACAAGTAAACATGATAGACGGTTGCCTGCATATACTGTAAAGAGGCAGTGTTTGGTGCTCTGTCAATCAAAGTGAGTTATCATGTTGCTTGGGCTGCTTACAATGCCAAACGTGCGTACAGCTCACAGCCTGGCTGAACGTTCCCTGAACGTTACATGCTGTGCGCCCCAAGCATACTCTTTCGGGGGCCCAGGATGAGAGCATTTTACGAGCCATAATTCGGAGTTTTGGGAGCGGTCTTGGGGACTCAGGATAGAACATCCGGCGGCAGTCCACCGTGGCACTTACACGGGCTCACCTACTACCGAGTAGGATTAGCTGCAGCATGCATTGAACGCGCTTGATCGGCAGTAATAAATAAAAGAACATTACAGTCTTGCACCATACTCGTAGTCGCTGAACCAAGACATGGTTTCAGGAGTCGGAGAATAATAGGATCGTTGGGATTGAGCATAAAGAGCTTACATGTTGTCACGAGGCATTGTACAACGGTATCCATGCATTATTACTGACGACAGACCACTGAGAAGCAAGCCAGCCACAATCGGTACATGTTCGATAAGACAAAAGGCCAGAAAAGCCGAGCAGTAAGAGAAATGGCCTATCGGGACCATCCCCGCGTTACGGTGTGGCCTGTGCTCTCTAATAATGGCAATCAATAAAGTCGAGGACAAGGAGTCTCATTGCTTGAGGTGTCATGATGCATGGTTCGATAGACATGAATGAAACACGGACAAAATAAGAAAGGCAGCCAACAGAGCCACGGTCGTGTAAATTCGCATGATTGATAAGAGTCATACTGAGACTCATATCAAGCCATGAAAAGACAGGGACAGCGGCACAACGTGAAGGCTTCTGGTTCATAGTTTATGATATCCAAGGCTTTGCTCGAATGATATCCAGGGCCAGTGCGCCGGGGAGACAAAAAGTGACTGGGACCCACGGACGAATTCATGACGCCTAAGCGCCCACGGGTAAACATGATTCGTAGTGGAATAGGAGTTGAAAGGGGATGGAATGATAGATTGGACGACATTCATGCGAGATGACTGTCGCATTATTGGTCTCACCTCTATCTCACCGGGCGATGAGACGAAAGGACACGAGTAAGGAACCAAGCGCTGAGCTGTAAAGCAAGGTCAGGGTGAGAGTGACGGTGACGGTGACAGGTCAGCGCGAATCGAATCTCACATGTTACATGAGAAAACGAGGCGCCTCTTCTGCAACACGACCAATTCTTACGCATATTGTGAGGGTAATTCTGTATCTCTACCAACTGCAGAAACCGCAAGAAGACCAAAGATAACGGTGGGGGTAAGTTGACTGTCCCCCTCATGCAATGCGATGCATGTGCAGAAGCGAGTTTAGTTTTTGCTCATCGCTTGCTTCGCTTTGCTTGGCTTGTGAAGGTTCCCCCGCGGCGAGATCGGAGAAAGCTGCACTAGGGATGACTCCTTTTGGGGTTGAGGTGAAAGGAAGCAAGGATCTTATACCTTGTAGGAGCTTCCAGCGCTGAAGAAGAAGGTCTTGGACTGCAGTAGCGCGGCGTCTGTTTCTTTGAGTAAGAAGAACTATTGGAGCTTGACTTGATGTGGTCTAAGACGGCGTATGCTTGGTAGGGGTGCCATGCATAGCTGCGAACAGAGGTTCGGGGGTTTAAAGTACCGCCGGATTAAGTACACATTTTTCGAGATGAGAGACATGAAATTTAAGCTTGAAAATCACAATTTCATTGTAACAGGCCTTCAAGACTCGTTTCCGCTCTGACAGTGATGATCTTGATACTCAGACCGGAACAAGTTGACTGCTAGACAGTGTTAATGTGTTTGTGTGGCCCGCAGAGGGGAAAAGCATCCGTGGATGAAAGAGACCCAAGCTACAGAGGACTTGGAGCACTGATTTTCTGTAAGAGAAGTCTATCACCAGAAACAACAGTTTATATGAAATAGACTTGTCGTATAACTCAAGCAAGGTTTGTGGCTGCAAGATAAACACTTTAACGGGTGTTATTTACAGTTCTGATAAACATTTAAAATAAAAAATTAATATTTACTTAAGAAAATTGTGATAGATGCTCAAAATTCAGAGCATGTGTTCCACAAAGACGGACTAGGCTGTCGACTGACGCGCATGTCATCTTCAAAGCTTTGTAACACTGATGAGACCTATGACGACTAATTCACAAGCTTTATCCCTTCTAGCCCTCAACAGCTTAGGAGAGACAAGCACCAGCACAACAAGACACGAGCGAACTACAGATCAAGCTCGGTGAGTTAGAGATTCATTGGTACGAGTGTCCCAGCAAGGGCCAACCGCCACCGTTCCGTGTCTCAAAGGCTCTGGTGAACCATTTAAAGCCAAAAAGCTTGGCGGAATTTGGGGGCTTGTGAGAAGCTTCCTCACTGGAATCTTGTGTAGGCAGAGTTAACAAAAAGAGCCAAAAATGGCCACGGAGTCGTGAATCCGAAGTCCTTGAAACTCAGCCGCCAGATTTACCCCAAAGGCACAAATCCGACAGGTGCGTTGAAAAATACATGCAGCATATCTCGGATTTGTGATACCGCCAGATGTCGTAGATTTGAACAACCTTGTCCTGGACACGCAAGGCCACGACATGCCATACTATATTATTACATGGCGGGATTCTCGGTGCATGATTAATTGAAGGAGCTGGCAGGTGTTGAACTAAAGGAAAAGGAGGCCCAGCTGGGCGGTACATATGCTCAAGGATCTCGGGTCCCGGGACATGTTATTTCATTTAAGATGCACATACAGTGCCTCAACCAGATCATATTGTTGAGAATGAGCCTATGCCTGTTGTCTGCCTGGAACGTGCTTTCGTATACAAACCCAAAAGGGGGTGGAAGTGACTTGGGATCTTGATGCAAAGTTGCAGGGCATCCTGTACCTGAAAGCCAGTTGGTGTGTAGGATGCACAGCTGAGGCTGGCTGGTTGGTTAGAAAAGTCCAATGATGTAAGATGTAAGTCGGTACAAACAAGACCGAGGGATCGATCCAATGTAATGCAGCGCCACCCAAGGGCGATGAGTCTCACGAGCCACTATCCCTAGGCCAGCAGACACACCTTGGCTTGACTTTCTGACCTTTCAGGCTTTCACCATAGGTACATACAATTTCTGACGATTGACTGTTCCTACACGTTATTATTGGCCCTGAAATTTACATTGCGGTACAGTAGAAATGGATTTTCCCGCACACTTCGTTAGCTCAAAGCCTTAAGTGCCTGTCTGGGCATTTGGGGTGGTTTGACTTTTGACTTGACTCTGCGGCCATTTACTCGGGGCTCCAGCTTCTCGCCCGTCCGTTAATAAAACCACTGACACGGGCCCTCAACCACCTGGGCTCACATCACCTCACATTGCCTCGCTGCTCTCCTGATATTCTTTCAAGCGTACCAGCAACCCTAGTCAGGGCAACCGAAATACCCAAGCAACACATTTCGAGGCTACCAGTATAATAATTGCAACCTGCTGCGTTTCGATCTGCAGACCCTCTAATAGGCACAGCCTATTCTGGGTGACGTATAACAGACAGACACAACCAGCAAAAAGACAGGGAAAAAACCGACTGCGCCAAGCACACGAAGCAACAAGCCTCAGCTCAGATTATAGGAAGACGAGGCATACAGCACAGCACAATAACAACACAGAACGTTACAACACACGGAGTTTATCGACTCATTGACACCGAACACCAAGAGACTGGAAAAAAACAGTAGGGCAAGGGCTCAAACTCAACAACTCCAAAAAAGGAAAGATCTCTATCAAGCCAGACCTCAACTTCATTTTATCCCATCAGGGCCTGGGCTCTTACAAAAACAAACCATCCACCCAGCATCCATCGATTCAACAAGTTCCCGCGGGATTAGACCCTCGACCCTCCACTCCCACTTCAAGCCAACCTTACCTGAACCTGGACGACATTAGCTTAGGCTAAGCCTGTGAAGAGCCAGCAAGCAACAGCCAGCGCCACTACCGCAACTTTTTAGGGTCCTGCATTCTTCCCCACTACTAGTCGCGGCACGGCACCACCGAGCCCACCAACGACGACACCCCCAAGACCTCCAAGTCAGCCTCCAAACGCACTGGGACTGGGCTGCTTGCGACCTGGTGGAGGCCCCTCCAACTCTACCATCCATCCTTTCAGTTCACCTCACATCTCCAATACTCGACTCGACTCAGACTCACCTCCGGTCAAAGGCCAAGACAGCGAAGCTAGTGGACGCCCCGAGCACCCGACAGATTGACGCCACTAAAAGGTACAACAACGGAGGGACCCCTCCCTCAAAGGAAACAGACACCAAAGTCCACTGAGGATCCCCTGTGGACCACTACGCCGGGCCTCGCTGGGGCGATTTCCATTGTTTATTGGTCGACGTGTTCCTTGAAGAGTCAGAGCCTGTCGCCAATTGCTCGATTTGGGAGTTTAGTCTCCCTCGTTACTCAGATGCCTTCAGCGATTCCGGTGGCCCCTGCAGGTACGTACATGGCCGTAGTTTCCTTGTCCTTGCCTTGTTTCTTAACAGCTTCTTCCAACAATGACTACGTATTTGCCCTGCCATTCTCTCATGCTTTATTTGCCATTCAACTGCTGCTACACATCCAATCTTTCTTGTTGCTTTTCTTCTCCTCATACAAACTTTGAATCTCCAAAGGATCTTCGACATCCATTGCTACCTTGTTGTCGTTGATCAAATCAAATTGTTCACATTCTGTTTATCATAACTTGAACCCCTTATACCTACGCGATCGCATCTAGCACTCCAAGACACCAAACAATCAACCATACACGTATCTAAAATCTAGACGCAGGTCGCCGACAATCAAAACAGTCCGGACTGTTAAAATCTGTGATGCATAACCTTCTCGGCGTATCACCTCCTTCGCCAGCGCTCCCAGCGCAACATTCGTCTGCAGCGCAACAGACATCCTCAGATTCTCTACCACCTACATCGAATCCTAGCTCGAATCCGACGTCAAACCCAACTTCAGACCCTTCCTCGAATCCAAACAACCCAAATAACTACGCGGTTCTTCCTCCACCAGCAGATGGTGACCATGACCATCTTCCTCCTCCAGCAAATGCACCCTCCTCGTTGGCTGTGGCGCTGCGATCGCTAAACGATTTGACTGAAACCCCCACATATGCGCGAAGCGTCACTTCAACAGCGCCGAGCTCGCCACGCATGTAAGTGCCGTCATTTTTTTCTCTTTTTTTCCACAGTTGGGGTTGCGAACCACATATCCACCACCTTCGGCCCTTTTAGTACTGGCGATCCCGCTTTTAGAACCCCTCAATTGACGTATGGAAATAGTCCTCCACTAAGGCAGAATTCTGGACATCAAACACCACGAGTCCGGCCACATGCGACAACGCTCAACATCCCGGGCATGACCCGGTCGAGGGTCTCGCCTGATGGAAGAATTCCTTCTCGTGATGTTGCCGCAAAGCTTGTTATTGTCATGGTTGGCTTGCCGGCCCGAGGAAAGTCTTACATCACCAAGAAGCTTCAAAGGTATCTTTCTTGGCAGCAGCATGATTCTCGCATCTTCAATGTCGGAAACCGAAGACGTGTAGCTGCTGGACGCAGAGTTTCCGTCCACCCAAAGTTGCAGCCTGAGCCGGAACACATGGATCCTCCTGTGCATGCGGCTTCCATTTTGCTAAATGGCAACCCGGCACCCTTTGGTCCCGAGCAGGCTGAGCCGGAGAAGCTTGATTTGAATGATGCCGCTCAATCCGAGGTGGACCAGTCCGCTACATTCTTCGATCCCAAGAATCAGACTGCCGCGGCCATGCGTGAGCAGTGTGCTATGGATACTTTGGACGAACTGTTGGACTACCTTCTCGATGGAGGTGGCGCTGTCGGCATCCTTGATGCCACGAACAGCACTATTGAGCGAAGAAAGAACATCACCAACCGCATCAAGCAGAGGGAGCCTAAGTTGGGTATTCTTTTCATTGAGAGTATCTGTCAAGATCCTACTCTCCTCGAGGCGAACATGCGGCTGAAGCTGTCAGGTCCTGACTATCGTGACAAGGACCCTCAGAAGTCACTGGAAGATTTTAAGAAGCGAGTCGCTGCATACGAGAGTGCGTATGTTCCTCTTGGTGAATATGAGGAAAAGCACGACTTGCAATACATCCAGGTTTGTGGAATTCGTAATGATGAGAATCAGCAGCTGACCAAAGCGTAGATGATTGATGTTGGGCGAAAACTAATCCAGCACCGTCTCAAGGGTTTCCTCAGCAGTGGTATTAGCACTTACCTCGCTAGCTTCAATCTTGCCCCTCGACAGATCTGGATTACCCGACATGGCCAGAGTGTCGATAACGAGCTTGGAAGATTGGGTGGAAACTCACCACTTACCGAGCGCGGCCATTGCTACGGCCAAGCTCTTCACAACTTCATCACTTACCAGCGCAAGCACTGGCTTATTGAACAGAAGAGCAAGAAAGCTCAAGCTACTTTTCCTCCCGTACCCGGTGACAACACACCTCCCTACCCTGAGATGTACCGGGAGATTGAGGACAAGAACTTTTGTGTCTGGACTTCGATGCTCGATCGCAGCGTGGACACAGCTGAGTATTTCGAGGCTGACGATGATTACGATGTGAAGAACTGGGAAATGCTCAACGAAATGAATTCAGGCCAGTTCGAAGGTATGACATATGCGGAAATCGCACAGAAGGAGCCCGAGGAATTCGCCAAGCGAGCACAGGACAAGCTCAACTACATCTATCCTGGAGTCGGCGGTGAAGGTTATCTGCAGGTTGTGAGCCGTCTGCGCGACATGGTTCGAGAGGTTGAACGTATTGAAGACCATCTTCTTATCATTGGACATCGCTCTGTGTGTAGAGTCCTGATGGCCTATTTCATGGACTTGTCCCTAGCGGACATCACAGATATGGACATCCCCCTGGGCATGCTCTACTCTATTGAGCCCAAGCCTTATGGCCTTGACTTCCATGCTTATCGATACAACGAAGACCAGGGCTGGTTTGACGAGCTCCCCAACTACAAACCTACAAAGACGGCCCGCAACAGCATCATCAAGCCACAGCATTAATCGTTTCCGGCTGTTTGCCGGAATCAACCGGCTTGTACATCATATTTACTACGATTTGACATTTCTCCATGTACGTTTTTTTCCCTTTGGCGTTATAGCGGGGTATGATATTATACGAATGACGCGCAAAAAGAGGGACTATCCACACTATCAATGGAACGGAATGGCATCATACACAAAACAATAAAGGAAGGGCTGGCGTTTTCCGTTCGATTGATACAGAGAGATATCTCCGATGTTGCGACGCAATTATTCGCATCGGTTATTTCATTTAGGCGTTTTGGGAGCAAGGTTTCTCCTCATATTGAATGATCGAGACTGTATGGATTGGGCGGTTCTGGTCGAGTCATGTACCAGCTTATGTTTGGAAGGTGTCGGTCTCGACCTACGGTGTTACGTGTTGTGTTTTATCCCTGTTGCCTCCTTGCTGCAGGCGATGAAGGAGTGAAGAGAGATTCTTAGATGGGATTTGGAATGTGATGGATAGATACACAGCACGACGCTCACGCCGACGGATATGCCGCTCATGGGAAACTTAAAGTTTTGAGTGCTTGTTCGAAAGGGATCTTTTACTGTCTAGATCTGACAGTTACCAGAACTTCACGTTTACATATGTATATTCCTTCAGTCTCTTATCTGTCTGATGTACTGCTTAAATCAACTCATGGTTAAAGCTTTGTGACATCTTGCACCGAGGTTTGCTCTATGAATCACGAATGGTATATTCTTCAATAAAGTCATCTAGATTACCCATGAATAGAGGACCCGAACGCCTTGCAATGCCCTTCCGTGCCTTTGTAATCCCACTGAACTTTTCTCATTGCTGCAACTCTTGAGACTCGTTGCATTCACTTTACTTCTCTCTCGCCAGAATCATCTTTTCTCTCTCTCCCCTACGTCTCTCGAATTGCTTCTTAGTATGACGACGCTCATTCTCCTCACGACGCTTAATGCTCTTGAGCTCCTCAGCCTTAATCTCACCGGCCTTCTTGAGGACCTTAGGCACATGACGGTGACGGTGAATGCGGCGAACTTCAGGCATGTGCTGGTAGCGCTCGATCAGAGCCTCGTTGTACTCCAGGGCTTGTCGTTGACGAGCTGACTTGACGCCTTCACGGCGAGAGGCGTTAGCGCGCCAGAGTCGAACGTTACCATCGTCGGATCCAGAGAGAATATAGCGTGCATCAGGGGTCCAGCTGGCTGCTGTAACACGCTGCATGCGCTTCGTGTGGTAGATATCTCGCGAGTGACCGCGGTCTCGATTCCAGAGACGAACGGTTCGGTCCCATGATGCCGATACAAGCTCTTCACCAGTGGGAGACCACTCGACATCCATGACGGCGGCGACGTGATCCTTGAGAACGTTGAGAGCACGGTCAAACTTGCGCATGTCGAAGAGGTAGATGTTGTGATCTTCAGAAGCAGCAGCCAGGTTGAAAGCCTCCATAGGGGACCAAGATAGGCGGTTGCTGGCGAACTTGAGGACGGTCTTTGTGACAGGTGTAGATGTGCGGAGGTCGTAGATGACGATAGAGCGGTCGTTAGAGCATGATCCCAAGATTGAGGTCTCGACGTAGTTGAAGGCTACATCGGTGATGGTGTCGACAGATGTAGGCCACTTGAGAATTTCAGGCGCAGCGGTGTGACGTTCGAGATCGTAGATGTTGATCACACTAGAAGCAGCAGCAAACGAGTTCTTGGAGCGATGGTGCGACAAGCTGGTAAAAGCACCATTTCCAAGCCATGATGATATAGGAGCTGCTTCGCTAGGCGTGTTATAGGGGTCAAACAGCTTGATCGTTCTATCGGCAGCACAGGTCAAGAGCTTTTGATCGCGAGTCCATTCTAGACCCTTGACGATATTCTCATGAGCTGTCGCATGCCATATCTCGTCTCTATCGGCTAGGTCCCAGACCTTGACCACACCGTCACCACTACCACTTGCAAAATGCTCAAGAGAGTTGGGATCCTTGGCGATAGAATAGACACCGTCGACATGACCTCGTCCTAGCTGGCCTACGAAAGGCTGCGCATGCATTCGCTCGAGCTTGACGGCATTGAGGGCTCGCTGGTACTCGCGTGCGCGCTCAAAAGGATGGAGGGCGGAATCGAGGTTTCGTGGTTGCTTTGTAACATCTGAGCCGGCTGCTTGTTGAGCCGACACGGGGCGGCTGAGGGCCTTGATCTTCATGTCGAATGGCCCTGTAAAGTTGAATTTATTGACTGTAGCTGTTCTCGAGGTTGGTAATTTTGGCGGGGACTGAAGCAATGGATATTTTTTTCTGTTATCGCCGAAGCACCCCTGTCAAACCGGACGATAAGAGCGGGATTACTAATGTTCCGGGCACGAGCCAGGTACACCAGCAGATCGCATATGCACGTCTAAAGTCAGGGCCTCAGTTCGCATTGTTGCGAAAACTCACCCTCTTTATTACATTTACGCCTTCACCTTTTGATCCCCGCAGTTTCCAATTCTTTTTCCTTTCCGCACATCGACCTTTCAATAACAGTTTTTGCTACTCGCGATACTGCGCCCCCTTTGCTAGTTGATTCTTTCAGGCGCGCGACGCTTGCAAATATGGACGGAATGGATTATGACCCGATGGTGATGGATGGGGAGCCAGAGCAGCCCCAAGTGAAGATCTCTGCGGTATGAGAAGGCTCCCGAACCTTTTTTTTCTCTCTTTCGGGGGACACTCAACTGATGTGATTTGATGCGACTCAGGCCGATCACACCCACGTCGATTTCGAGCTATCAAAGACGAACCTTGCTTTCGCCAATGCCCTACGGCGAATTATCCAGGCAGAAGTGCCCACGATCGCCATTGACCTGGTCGAGATCGAGACAAACAGCTCCGTGCTGGCCGACGAGTTCATCGCCCATCGCCTGGGTCTGATTCCTCTCGACTCAAAAGGAGTTGACGAGCTCAACTACTCACGAGACTGCGACTGCGAGCAGTACTGCGAACAATGCAGCGTCACTCTGACATTGCACGCGAAGTGCACGTCCGACGAGATTATGAAGGTGTATGCGCGGGATCTTGTGGTGGATGGTCGTCATATGAATGGAGTGGGAAGCCCCGTGATCACAGATCCAGAGGGTTACGGCTGCTTGATCGCGAAGCTGCGCAAGGGCCAAGAGTTGAAGATTAGCTGCATTGCCAAGAAGGGAATCGCAAAGGAGCACGCCAAGTGGATGCCCACATCTGCGGTCGGCTTTGAGTATGATCCTCATAACAAGCTGCACCACATTGACTGGTGGTTCGAAAACGACACAGACCCTGCTGTTGAATGGTGAGTTGCACGAGCAAGGTTCGAGGTAATGGCTAACGTTGTACTCCAGGCCCAAGAGTAAATATGCTGAATGGGAAGAGCCTCCTCAAGAAGGCGAACCTTTCGACTATGATGCAGTTCCAAACAGGTTCTACTTCGAGGTTGAAACGTCAGGGAGCATGGAACCTGACCAAATCGTGCAAAACGGTATTAGAGTTTTGCAACAAAAGATCGGCGGTCTTCTCAAGGGCCTAGACCCCAGGAAGTACGGCGGTGACGAAGCTGATTTTGATGGTCCTCGAAGTCCTGATATGAACATCGACGGCGGTACCACACCTTGGCAGGATGGGGGGTACACTACGCCTTACGGTGGTGGTGGCGGCCAGACGGCGTACGGTGGTGGCATGACAGCCTACGGAACAACACCGTATGGAGGATCTTCTTGGCAGTAAGGAGCAGGGGCGTTTGATGGGTTATGCAATTCGTAATCAAGAAAGGTTTGGAGGTATAAACAGGGGGTGATCTGGAAACTAGTAACAGTCTCGAAAAAAAAAAGCATAGCACGGACTTAGAATGGGATCTTTCTCTTTTCAGGAGACAAATCATGGTACGACGTATACATTTTAGTGCTCTGAACGACGATGCTAACTTCTATACCCGCCCTTATCCTCCTCTATGTTGAGTATGTTTTACAAACCAGGTTCCCACACAAGAAGCTCGTGCAAGAGATCTTGAGTAACAAAGCAGTAACGCCAACAGGATGATCACCGCTCTTAAGTGACGAAACGACAAAATGAAAACGCCAAAGCATGCCCATCTTCCTGGTCTATCATGTCATGTCAAGTCTACAGGTTAGTATCCAAGCCCTTAACCTTGCGGTAGGCCTTTCGGTGCATCTCTAGGAAGACAAATGTACAAATAGTTTGTCTGCGAAAGCGTTAGGCGGGATTCGACACAGAGAAAGGAGGTACGTACGGTCCGAGTCGGAGGAAACTGGGAACCCAGCCCTTGAACATCCACATAAGACCGTCAGTTCGGTGAATGTCGCGAATCAGGTGCAAGATGTTGTGGTCATATGCTGAGGACATAACACGAGTTTTGATAACGTCGATAGGGCTTGTTACAGTAGCAGCGACCAGACCAGCGATGAACGAGGAAGTAAAGTGAGTCTTGAGGTTATCCTCCATGGGCGTATATTGGAGAAGCAAGCTCTTTGAGACATCGTAACTGGCAAGCTGACCAGCAGTCATGAACATGGCACGGCCACTGTTGGGCAACCATCCACGGAACATACTCTTAGGCCCCTCCTCACGCGCCATACGGACCATACCATCAAAAGCATGACGATAGTTTCGGCGCTCAGCAGGAGGAAGCGCAGCATCGTGTTGCATGCGCACGTTGAGAACATCGGCAAAGTTTCCAGCAATGCCTCCTACGAAACCAGATCCAGCGGCTAGGGCAACGAGTGTCATGAAAGATGGATCGCGACCTTCGTTACGGCGTGTAAGACGTGTCTTGACCTCTTCGTAGACGCCGAATCGCACGGTTGAATATGTCATCTGGCGCAGTAGAGAGGCGGATATACCGCTGTAAAGACCGAGGGGACCATCGTGACGAAGAATGTGGACGAATGTGCCGACCATGTTCTTGGGCGCATTGCCTGTGCGCATTTGAAGACGAACCTAGAAGAGGGTAAGATTTTGTAATACTGTCACGAGAAGTTGTGAAGAGTTACCTTGACTGTTCAATGTTAGCTGAATTTCGTCATATTTCGAGATCGCAAAACGCACCGAGATCCAAAGGATGTGTAACGCAAGCTGCCATGCTACTGGCACTTCCGCCAAACCAAAAGGGATATCTTATCGTCGTCTTCTTCGCATCAGCCGTCGCCTTTCCTGTCTTTGCAGGCGCCGTCTCCGTCGTTTTGCTCATTGCTTCCTGACTGGTGGCCATGACGTGCGTTGGTTTTTTAGTTTCACAAGCCAAAGCAAAGACTGGGAAAAAGGACGAGTTTAGCTTAGACTATCTAAAGTTAAGCTGCTCAATGTCGATCAACTGAAGGTTCCATAACTTGACTTGACTTGTCTTGTAAGTTAAGTTAGGCCAAGTTGAGATGAGAATGGAAGTGGATGATGTGGGAAGGTGAAAAAAGAAAAAGGTCGGCTAGTTATGATTACTACTACAGCAAGGGTTCACTTTTTTAAGTGCATGAGCCTCAGCTGTTGCTACCGACATCGCGGAAAGTTATCAATTGGCCCGGTGTTTAGCTACTGTAACCGGACAATCGGAGCGGGATCGGCTGTCAAGTCGCCGAAGCGATGCAAGGATAGCGCTAGATTGCAATGCTATCATTATGCGAGGCCGTTGGAGAAGAGCTGAAGTTGAAGTTAATTGTGAGTGAGCTGGATTGGATTGGTTATATCCGGAGGAGCTGTAAGGCCGAACGCCGAACATTTTTGCAGCTTTGGTGATACAACCAACCAATCGTGGAACCACTCTCGGCGTTCGAGTATTCAATTTACGATAAATCAATCAGCCATTGGCGTCTATTGTGTGGCCCGTTCGGCCTGTAATGTAACTGTCGAGCTTCACAAGTCTTCAGAATGAGACTCTCCGTCCAGGGCATGCGGTGCATGAGGGTTTCTGCCCCGCGAGCTGTCCAGCTTCCCCGGAGCTCTACTCTCCTACGAACAGCTTGCGCCGTGAGGACTTACTCGTCGGGTCGGTCTACTTCCATTCAATTACTTGCATGGGCGTCTCGCTGACTGCTCGGCCTTGTTGCAGCACGCCCGACGGGAATTCCAGGCTCCGTGACTATTCGCGACCAGACCATCAAGACCGATCCTCAATGGTTCAACGTACCCGACAATGTCCTCGACGCCACTACAAGGAAACTTCACCTATTGAAAGATCACCCTGTGTCTATCACCCGCCAGATTATCCAGGCCAACTTCCCTGAGCCGACGTTCAAGTATCACAATGAGTTCAGCCCTGTGGTGTCGACAGCTCAGAATTTCGATTCGCTAGGATTTCCCGCGAATCATCCCGGTCGCGCCCTGTCCGATACATACTACTTAAATAGCGAAACGCTACTGCGAACACATACGAGTGCTCACCAGGCCGACACATTTCGAGCTAACCAGAGCGCGGGGTACCTTGTGTCTGCGGATGTGTACAGAAGAGATGCCATTGACCGCAGTCACTATCCTGTGTTCCATCAGATGGAGGGTGCAATGTCATGGGATCGTACTAAAGTTCCCAATGGTGATGTTGCTGCTGCGGTTTGGAAGGACTTTGAGAAGCTACCCGTTCATGGGGTCAAGGTCGATGACCCAAACCCTCCTATGCATCCTGAGACAAACCCTCTCCAAGATGCTCATCACACAGCTGCTGAGGCTGAGGCTATCGGTGCTCATCTCAAGAGGTCATTAGAAAACATGGTCGTCGATATCTTCTCCCGAGCCAAGGCTACTGCGATCAAAGATGACCCCAACTTCGTGGACGAGCCTCTGCAAATGCGATGGGTAGAAGCTTACTTCCCCTTTACCAGTCCCTCATGGGAGCTGGAGGTCTACTATGCCGGCGACTGGCTCGAGGTCCTGGGCTGTGGTGTGGTCAAGCAGGATATCTACATCAACGCTGGTGTACCTAACCAACTGGGTTGGGCTTTTGGCATTGGTATCGATCGCATTGCCATGCTTCTCTTTAAGATCCCCGACATTCGCCTCTTCTGGTCAAAAGACAAGCGCTTCCTATCCCAGTTCGAGGGTGTGACCGACAATCTCGACAACCTGAAGCGCTTCGTCCCCTTCTCCAAGTATCCTCCCTGCCCCAAGGACGTGTCCTTCTGGCTTAGCTCCACGACAGCAGCAGGTGGCAACACCAAGGGCACATTCCACGAAAACGACGTTATGGAAATTGTCCGTAACGTGGCGGGTGACGTGGTCGAGGATGTGCGCCTGATCGATGAGTTCACACATCCCAAGACAGGTCGCAAGAGCATGGCGTATCGCATTGTTTACCGCAGCTTAGAGCGGACTCTGACTAACGATGAGGCTGTCGCTTTCCATGAGGATGTGCGGAAAGCTTTGGTCAAGGAGCTGGGCGTTGAGCTTCGATAGACTGGGTCAGAGCTAGGGTAGCTGAGCTGAAATAAACGTGTGGAGAAGCTGGAGCTTATGGGCCCAGCTCGACATGGCAGCTTGGACCCTTGATTGCCTTGAGCTAGTTGTGAGGCTGTATAAATCTGTAGACTAGTCGCATCTGCATAGTATCCGCTGTATGAATCAATAAAAAGTCCGATGCTCACGGGCTTAGCTCTCCTCTGACGTCGTCAAACTGTACTATCACGAGCCCAGCTGCTGCGCCATAGTAGAATCACGGGCTTCATTTCCATAAGCCAAGCCACGAATCAAGCGTGGTTATTGCAAATTGCAGGATTCATGAAAGGCTTTGCTCGAGTGACGTTATTGTTGATCTGAGCCACGTCTGGTCCGGGCTCTGGGTTCCTTGCATGGATGAGCTGAACTGAGCTGCCTCCCGGCGGGGCGGTATCGAGAACAGGGATGAGGCGGGTGGCTTGTGTGTTGTGGCGTTGCTGGTTTCGGAGGGCTTTGGGATTTTGGAGGCCGACAAGTTATTGAATTCCTCGGTGACCTCTCGGGGAGCAAGAAAACATCGGACCTTGATATAGGGTGTCAAAATAAACCCAGCAAAAGATATGCTAAACTCATACCAAGTTACCTAAGTCTTTTTATCATTTAGGATCAAGGTCCTTGAGTTTTCTTCCCGCCCCTAGGGAGAATATCACTAGGTTCTAGTATTGGTATTGCTATTGGCATTGAGTCTAGATTCGAGTTCGGGCCTTTCAAATGGACTCTGGTCACATCGATGAGAGATATCTGATTCGACCACCAAGCTTGAGATCAGGAACCGTGGTTAATGAACCGAGGCCCCCAACTAGATCCCATGGATATCCTCACATAACCGTCTTGTTATCTTGATTACAGAATCTCACAACTTGTACTACCGATCAATCGACCTTTTGAGAGTCTCCTCAGACCTCGCCTAAAGTCCTTTATCGTCGTGCCAATGTCTGGACTTCCAGATCGGGAAGGTATAGGAAGACTTTTTTGACTCTAGTTGGTGTTGAGATAACTGCCCGTGTGAATATCCCTGCAAGGGTTTCGATTTTGTATGTCACTGGGTAAAGCAGGGGACAATTGTAAGCTTGGCAAAATTGAGGAGTTGTTAGTCTAAAGACATCGATATGTTGGCATATTCTGGACTAATGTTGGCTTGAGGCGCATGGGTTTAGTTGATTCAAAGACAGTCGTCAAGAACAGCATTGAATCGGATCTCGTGACTAGACAATACCACAAGCTGCCTCTTTCTCGCGTATCGGAATGTAGACATTGCAGGAGTTGGCAAAAGTGACGACATTGACCATAGTCTCACCAAGAGTTGGCCAAGGCCACACCCACGAAACGAAGCCCCGCTCGGCATAGAGAGCTCCATATCCCGAGGCCATTCCTTGAATATGGGGTTGGACTAGACTATGCCGTCGGTTTCGGGACGACCCCAGTCTAGTAAACAGGGCGGAGGTTTACCGCAATCTCGCCAAAAGATATAGCCACCAGACCAAAGCTGGAGGCAGTACAGAATATTTGATACTAGTAGGAGGCGTTCTAGGCTTTGTTGTATGGGCTTAGGCCTTAGGATCACACTTGAGGATCTCATCGTGTTCGGGAGGCTCGGACGAAAGAGGAATGAGCTCGCTCGAAGATTGGGATTCAAATTGTTGTTTCTCCTCTTGCACAGCCCCCTTGGCCTTTGATGTTTTGAGAAGTGTCATCGGGTGTTTAAGAGCTGTGACTGGCTGTAGCTGATATGCCGTGGGGGATCCTCGCGTTTAGATAGGGAGTCTTGTTAACACTTCAATCGATATCTAAGAACATTTGGTATTGCAAATTGATTACGAATAGGACAGCACGCTTTCGGATGGACATAGTATTCGCAAAGTACACTTTGTTCACAGTAAATATTGATCTTGTGTTGTGCAATCTCTTGTAACACCTGTTCATGGCAAAAAGTCTATCGAGGTTGAATGTCCGGGGTCAAAATGCAATACACTGCAGTAGCGCCATGCAGGTTTCCAGGGGGTGGGCGTGTCAAATTCATGGTTGGATCGATTCATGAGCGGTAAAACATTAGATGGCTTGGATGGAGTTTGAAGATGGCATTTCGAGACATATGATCAGACAAGTCAACCTTTGGTACAAGGGCTGTGATAGATTAACATGAACAACTCATCAGTTTCCATAAAACGCTATTTTTGTCTTTTCTTAAGATGACAGTATGATTCGAGGAATTATAGACTTCCTATTCTAAAAACATACAAACATGGAATACCTTGAATGGTAGCAAACTTGGCCAACCAGGTTCTGTTTGATACCTACTCATGAGTCTCTAGTCCGCAGGACCATCATTAGTCGAGACGGAGCAAGACAGGACAACAACCTTTTCTATGGAGACAAACCAAACATGAGTCGAGATGGCATTGGCATTTCTTAACACAGCCCTCACAAGTCTCCTCAACAGAAAAAAAAAAAAAAAGGATACAAGGGCCTTGCTCATTTTAACTGATCGCAGGAGGAAAAAACGCTTAACGTTCTGGTCCGGACCAAATGGAATCGCCATCGCCAAAGCCGTCAAGGCCTCACTGGCCCAAAAGAGGCAAAATACTGGGACCTTGCAGTGCACAGCCCCGAAACTCCATGAGCAACACCCCCTGTGAGTCCGCTAGCCCTGTTAGGTTTTGTTCTGTACGTGCGTGCCCTGGCCACCCGACTGCACAAGAGCGAGCAGCGAGTTCCCCAGCCGCCGGGAGGCTTAGTTGACTTGTCGTCGTGTTCCTGAGGCGGGAGGCGGCGCTTCCATTGGAAAGTGGAAAACCATAGAAATATAATAGACACCGACCTTCGCACTTTTTCGTCTTATTCATTCAGCTCAACTCAGCAACACTCAGAAACACTCTAGAGAAACAACATTTCAATACTCGATTCAAATATCAACAGATCGACAGGAAGCCCCCGCAGATCTTGCACTGTTTACATCTCCATCTCTACCAACATCATCCAGAGCCAGTTATCATACCTGCTCTTCAACCTCACCTCTACATCTATATTCACAACAACCACCTTCAAAATGGAGACCTCACCGCAACACTCCCGATCTTCCTCTTCCGCTTCGCGCCGCTCAAACCTCACCCTCGACCTTTCTAATATCCCACCCATGACCCCGCCTACGCCTCCTTCAAACACCCTCCTCTTCACCAACCTCACCGACCCGGCTATCTTCCTCCCCGAGAACCTCCAGGTCATCCGCGATCTCATCACCCACTCCGCACCCATTCACGCTTTCGCGCCGCTAAAATCCTTCCGCCGTATTGTCGTCTCCTTCTTCGACGAGCAGGCTGCTATCGCCGTTCGCCAAGTATGGGACAACGAGGCCATCATGGGTCAACAGTGCCGTGTCTACTTTGGCATGCCTACACCTGTTGATAAGCGCGATGAGCACCTTGCTCTCCCTGATGCTGGCAAGCTCTTCTTCATCTCGCCACCACCTAGCCCTCCCCATGGCTGGGAGATGCGCCTCGAGGATGCGCCCAACAAGCTGGTCCACGCCGAGGATCTTGCTGATGCGCTTGCTAAGCTGCACCACCGCCCTGGACCCATGGATGAGGACCAAGACTCACCTGTCACTCCTCCCGACTCTGCGCTGCCTGGCCGAACACGCTCGCGCTCTTCTACTCTCATCTACAAGCCTGAGGATGCGGCAAGCACCATGCCTGCCGTCATCGTCGACGACATGACGGATGAGCCTGAGGAAGTCAGCCCTCTGGAGCAGTCCAAGCCCATCTTGGCACACACTGCCCGACCTCCTGTCGAGCTTATGCATCATGCTTAAGCTTGTCGCAGTCGAACCTTTTCAATCATATTGTGAATTACTCTGGCGTTAAGGGTACGGATAACGGTAACTGGGGATCGGTGATGACACGATTGAGCGGTCTGTCTACCTAGGTTTACAATGGAGCATTACATCCTCTTCAGCATGTGTTGTCGGAGTTGGTAAAATATGTCTTTTGGGATTATCACGGAAATGGCGGTAAATGTGCCACGCATCGTTGGCTTTTACCTACTGGCGCAACTGTACAAAATAGCTAGTAGCTTAATACCAGTTCTGAAATCAGAATGATACCACACATATTGTTTTCAACCTCGCCCAAATGATTTGACTTATTGACGACCTTTTCCAGCAAGTGATCAAAACACAATACTAATCAGCCCAGACGAGGCTTTGCTGCGCCAAGACAGCCGAGAGTAAATGGCGCGGTATATTCGATACGCCCACGAATCTGACGAGCCTCACCGCCGTAATAGCTCCAAGAATCGTGCCGACTAAGAGCACTGCCCTCCTCAAGATGGTCATACTCTTGGAGAAGGCCGCTGACGTTGTCCTTTCTGCCTCTAGGTCTTTGCGCACGCCCAGTTCAGTGAGCATACCAAGGCGCGGGAGATACTGGAACTCAAAAATGCTCGATTCACCGAGACCGCCCGCTTTATGATTGTGGATCATGAAATACGCAAAGTTTTTGAATCTCTGTTACACGGCGTCAGCCACAAGGTTCTCGGGTTCGTATTAACCGTGGATATAGGGGGGGAGGGTGAGTGATGAATACGTACTTGTTCTTGTCGCTTCTGCATATGAGTGGGCATCCAGGGGTAGCTATAGCTTATGAAAAAGAGAATAGTGCATTGCATCCATACGACAAGCCGGGATCGCAAGTTAGGCTTTTCGATACCGAGTGCGCTGGCGAATTCATCCCCGTTGAGTCTGTATGCGTGTGCGGCGAGTACCTCGCGTGGCATATTAAGTGGCGGAGCTCGAGCTTCTGCTGTGAGAATATTGTTTGCGAGGATTTGGGAATTCGCTGATGGAGCCACTTCAGATACTGCTATCGACTCCAGCATGGCCTTGGCTTCTTTTGGTGTAGCCATCCAGTCCACGGGTGTTCCAAGCAAATAGCCAACATAACGCCATAAAGCGAGATAGTCTGCAGTTTGTTGCTCAGATAAGTATATACCCTGACGAGGAAGAGCCATATAGACAATGGCAGCCGAATACGCTGATATAGTGGCAATTGTGTGTAAGTCGTTGATAGGAACTCCCCATTTCTCCATATCGAAGTATCCCGGGTTTTGATGCTCAAGTTGCATAAGTCGTTTTCGAACGGAAGCGTGCAAGAGACGTACTCGTACGGAAGAAACATAGGCTTTTCCTCCGGGCTTTATTGCATCGAGACCGTCAACGACTTCCATGAAATGCTGGAGTGTTTCTAGAAGCCGTCGCCTAGTGACATTGATGCCGAAACCACCAGTTCGAGAAAGAGTCTCGACAATTCGATATGCTCCCATTCCGCCCAATAATGACTTATACATGAGCTTGAAAAGAAGTTAGTAAATTCGGTTCTTCATAGAGGTTTCATGACTTACACCGAAGAGAATTTGTCCACTGAACTGATACACGACCTGTTGTCCACGCTGAATCTGATCCCAGTCAACCCATTCAGGGACTGTAGAGACTTCTTCCCATAATTGGCCCAGTATTTCATCAGAACTTGCATGTTTCTTCAGTAATTCGTAAATGTCTCTCTGGCCCGGGCCAGCACCATGAGGGCACTTCCATCCCTTTGTCATAGGTGGCGAGATAAGGTCAAGCCGATCGAGAGCATCTGTGGCCAACTTGTCGTATGAATAAAGGTAGTGGTCTAGTTCCTCGGTGGTCTTATGTCCGGAAGTCCAGTTGAATCTATGGCCGCCGATGATTCTGCTGTCCTTGAAGTAAGATGGGTAGCGGTAGTCCATGGTTAGATGTGTCATGGATCATAAACACAGTCTGGAGTAGATTCTTATAAACAAAGAGCCAAGGATATACTTAATCCGATCATAAGTTACGAGATGAAGTTGTTGTTGACTTTCAATCCTTAACAAAATTGAGCTTGACTTGATGCACTACAGCTCATGATGCTTCGAAAGGCTTCTACGGTACTCCTGCACAGGCCGCAGTGGTGCCAGCGCGGATATATAGCATTAGAACACCATTGGAATTCTTCCATGACGACGACAATATACCGAATAGCAGCACATGATGAGGGACAGGTTCTGCCACATCAACCTACACTCCATCTCGGACAGAACGACAGGGGC
This sequence comes from Fusarium acutatum, assembly GCA_012932015.1. Taxonomy (NCBI): domain Eukaryota; kingdom Fungi; phylum Ascomycota; class Sordariomycetes; order Hypocreales; family Nectriaceae; genus Fusarium; species Fusarium acutatum. The sequence continues at coordinate 31,616 of JAADJF010000014.1, forward strand.
ACTAAGGATGATCGGCTCGACTTTTACTTCAACGAACATGTTGTTAGCACGTTAGAGAGAACAAACAAGCCCAATGATATGCATAAAACAAGCAAAATGGGTAAAATGCGAGCGGGGAACAACAAATTCCCATACATGTCTTGGCCAAGACGAGTCTGTAATGGTTCAGAGAACATGTTAGCTTGACTTTACCTGGAAGAAGCTCCGGCCTCCATCATGTTCCATCGTTATTAACGAGAGATGCTTCATGATGACATTACGTTGACATTAGCATCCATAGCTACTTCAGCAAAGTCAAGGCTTCATCAAATCTGAAGTGGGCACAAGACTAACGAAGTTGATAATGAAGCCTAGTTCCTGGGCGTTCGATGCACGGCCAAAGACAATAGAGGTTCGCCTCTTGGTCATCCCGTTACTTAGCAAGCTAGACAGGTTCTTGTGTAGCCAATGGTAATGCCATTAATATACTCGAGAAAGTGTAATGGTTGAATGCATGGATGGGGCATGTTTGACAGCGTGGCACAAGCAACGGTTTTCATTATCCGACATTTGTATCGACACGAGCAAACGAAAGTATCTCGACTTATCAGATGTATATAACAATGTGTCATAAAGTGAAGAGGAGTGACTCCGAAGATGAAGTGGCGAGACTTTATGCAACACACCAACACCACAAATGGAGGATGGTTTCCATTTTAGCGTCCCTGGAATGGAAATTCGAGTCGTAGGGGGGATCAATGACAACGACATTTCAATGGTAGTTTGGGTAGTATTGGAGAGTAGTCAGGGCGCATGTGATACAGCATCGGGCTCATCGATAAACCCGATACTGAAGACTATGGGATTTCGAAGGAAATGAAGCAAGATCTGCCACGTATCATATGACTTATACCTGAAGGAGAAAGCAATGAGGCGGCAATCTTGAGCATGATATCAAGTAGCCATGGAAAGCAGGACAGTAAGGGATACGCCATTTCAAATTATCGGTAAAAGAATAACGCGCTCATTAGTACAAAGAAATATTTGAACTCCCATGATGCCTCCCTCCTATAAACAAAGTTGATGCAGCATTACACTGACGCTTGGCGTAGTGTAAGTGGGACACTTCATTCTCTTGCTGGTACAGTAGATCCGAATCACATTGCTTTCGATCATCGGCGATAATATGCCGAGTATCAATATGGGTCTTAGATGATTTATCAAAAATATCCGAACTCCAAAGCCAACATTGTTAACATATTCTGCAATCATGAAACAATCATGTTGCAAGAGGGAGGTTTGGAGATGCGGACCAACGTAAGTCCGTCGCACCAAATCGAGTCAAGCCCGCAGTCTTCGGCCCCACTTCCGGACCCTTGCTCCCATCATGAAGCCTCTTTCCATTGACCAAATTTGGTTCACATTTTCTTGTCACTCTTGGGATCGCACTCGCCGATCCAACTTATCATGATGAGCTGTACTTGTCGAGCCACGCCCCTGAAAATATTCGTACAAGGCCTATCTCAAGTTCATAAAGTCGACGCATCACCTTTGCTTCTCCGTCTGCCGATCCGCTCTCGACCGGCGTTTTACCAGAATAATTTCGCCTTGGCGCGACAGGCCCGATCTTTGCATTTTTCAAAAGCTCTACAAGATGCTTCCGGAGAAGCCGCTAGAGATGAAGACACTCTCTCACATATTCGTTCAGAAGATGAAAATGGAGCGGTGAAAAACGACGACCCTTTCGCCACAGACGAGAATCCGGAGTCGATACCATGGAAAGCACAACCAGGCACTAATAACGAAGCTCAAAAGCCTCGGAGGAGGAGAAGAGAAAAGACAGAAGATTTTACGACCCTGAATTACCGCCGAAACCAGAGCGTGAGACAGCAACTAGAAGACGATGAGGATGCAAACGAGCTCAATAGCAGACCCAACCGACGAATGAAGGGTCCTTCTTCGTTACAACCACAACCAAAAGAGAATTACTGGAAAATCCAAAAAGCGGCTCTGAGGGAGAAATTTCCAGAAGGCTGGCGTCCTCGAAAGCGTCTTTCTCCTGATGCTCTGGCTGGCATCCGGGCTCTCAACGCCCAGTTTCCCGATGTCTACACCACCGAAGCCCTGTCGAACAAATTCGAAGTATCACCCGAGGCTATCCGTCGTATTCTGAGGAGCAAGTGGCAGGCCAATCCTGAAGAGGAAGAGAAGCGAAACGCGCGATGGTTTCGTCGTGGAAAGGAAGTCTGGGAGCAAAAGGCTGCGCTGGGTATCAAGCCGCCGCAGAAGTGGCGACGTGAGGGCATCACACGAGATCCTAGTTACCATGACTGGAAGAAAGAGGCGGTTGAGCGAAACCGTGCGAGAGAGGAGCGGGATGACTTGGAGATTAGGGGCGAGAATGCCCCTCGTCGACGTGCTTATACTCCTCGACCTGAGGGTTATACGCCTCGTCCCGGTCCTCGATCTGAAGGTCATACTCCCCGTTCAGCTCCTCGAACCGAGGGTTATACTCCTCGAGCTCGTATTCCTCGAACCGGCGATTATACCTCTCAATCAGTCCCTCGAACTGGACGAGGAAGATCTTAAAAAATGGCGAATGTACGATGGCATGATGAGGCTTTGCATATAGACCGGCGCTGGTGCATTGTACTATAGTTGTAAACTAACTCTACTATTGAAATGAATTATGCACGTTGGAAATGTATGTCATGATGCAGCTTTGCAGGGTATTGGGTAGGAGGAATTCAGGTATAGAAACAACGTATCAGGAGTGTTTCTACCAATGAATCGGTTCATCACTATCACACTTTGTTGAATTTGCTCCTTGCTAATCGAGGTTCTCGTTTAAGAGCCTCGGCGAGGTGGGCTCATGGTGACAGGGGTAAATGTGTTTTGTAGCAAGCTGGGCGCTTAAGTTAGAGATGTGTTTCACTGCCACATGCTAACGTTTATCGAGTCTTGGCTAACTTGACCACTTTCTGGCCTTTTCGTTTCTCTCATATAAGGTTCATCTTGAACTCTGCACTCATTCAATTCCCTTCGCAGATATACAATACTCACCTAATTTTCACTCGTGTATCATCCTCATCAGCCATACATCATGCCCACACAATACCCCCGGCCCCCGCAGCAAGAATCGTGGTTTGCGCCACTCTCTATTGACCTCTTCCTCAAGGTCCTCAACACAACACTTCTTCACCCCTTCGTCTGCTGGATCATACCGCTATGCTTCCGTGCGCAGACAGTGAAATGGGAAGCGCCGCCTATGGTAGCCTCTATTGTGTGGGCCACCATTGTGACGCTATTCTGGATGGCCAACGTGGTCAACCAGCGCATTGCTCACGGGATCCCGCGCGAGGTTGACCTCAGCGAGGAGGTCATTGTCATTACTGGAGGTGCAAGTGGGATGGGTCTGCTCGTTGCTGAGGTTTATGGCATGCGCGGCGCGACAGTGGCTGTGCTGGATGTGAACGAGATGGAGAATACTGAGGCGAGAGGCGTCACGTATTACAAGTGTGATGTTGGTGACAAGGATCAGGTTGCAAAGGTTGCGCTTGAGATTGAGAAGGATGTAAGTTTTGAGCTTCCGAGACCATGAGATTGGTTACTAATGAAATACCAGCTGGGCACACCGACTGTGCTCATCAACAACGCGGCTATTGTTATTGGGAAGACTCTCTTGGATCTGTCGCTGGATGAGATTGACAAGAGTCTTACGACTAACCTCCTCGGACCGTTCTACTGCCTGAAAATTTTCTTACCTGCCATTATTCGCGGTGGAAGGGGCGGTACCATCGTCAACGTCTCCTCTGTCATTGGTACGGTTGGTGCCGCACAGCTGACCGACTACGCTGCTGCAAAGGCCGGTCTCACAGCCATGCACCGCTCTCTGACAGCGGAACTACGTGAGAGCCATCCCGAGATTCGAACAGTGTTGGTTACACCTGGTCAAGTGAGCACGCCGCTCTTCTACGGGGTCCAGACACCCAACTCCTTCATCGCGCCGGTTGTTGAGCCCGTGGATGTTGCCAAGGAGATTGTAGCTGCCATTGATAGTGGAAAGGGTGCTACAGTTGCTATGCCACTATACGCCCGTTGGGTTGACTGGCTTAACGTGTTGCCTGTGGGAGTGCAAACTATTGCGCGATGGGCAGCGGGAGTGGACCGTGGGATGAAGACGTTTGTGGGGAGAGAGGGACAAAAGCTTGAGTGAACTTGACGCTGGCGTCAGTTTCGATGAATACGAAGAGTGTAAAGTTTGGACGGGATCAAAAATAATAATGTGAAATTAGATGATGTATGTTTATTGGAGCATTAATATACTACATAGAGTCAGCACAAGCGGTGACCTGGGGAAGTGATCCTGAGGAACTTTTTGGCTGAATGAGAATACGGTACTCAACTCATGGAGATCTAGGAATAGCCAATGGAAAACATGCCGATTCTATCTGACAGGCTTCTTGACTCTTGTCAAGTTTGTCGGAAGAGTACCGATCCATATTATCTCTTATAGGCAAATCATTCATGCGAGCCTGCCGTAGCCTGCCACTCAACTTGCGTGACAACCTAAGCGAAAACAACTTCTAAGCTTACAAATGCGTGAAACATGCAATAGACCTTGAGGGAGAACGAAATCCTATAGGAGGAGAAAGGGGATCGAGCGATTGACCCCTGGCTAACCGGGCTTTAGACAGTTTAATACCGTTGACAGCTCTGGATAGGTCGGGTTGAGCGGCCGGGTACAGAGAATCGCATGGCATCATGAGCTGGAGAGATGGAAGAGGCCTTGTGCAGCTCTGCGGGCGCTATTTAGGTTGCTGTACGGCCGTTGGCCACATGAGATTTGTTTGTCGCTTGGACATGCCGGTAAAGGTTAGGAATGGTTCATGATGAGAGCTCTATACGGGGTGAGATGTTGGGTCTGAGGAGTTGCTGAGAAGAGAGTAGATGGTACAATATAGTATGAACTGTATGACACAGGAATGAATGTTTCAGCCCTGGTTCTGCTTCGGTGACGGAAATGACATTGCGCCCGTTGTTACGGAAGAAGCGAGGCCGGGTGAGGTTTCATGGAATGACCCGAGAGTGTGGAAAGTTGGCAAGCCTAATGAAGTCTCTTTCTGCCTGTGTTGTCAACAGTCTTTGTAAGTGATGAGAAGAGAGAGGCTGGGCTGGTATTGGTGTACTGTCCTGTAGGTGTAGGTTGGTTGTCAGTCAGTGGTGGTGGGGATAATAGACCCTGCTTGGCGGGGGAAGAAACACCTAAACGTCATGTCACTTGAGCCTTGTCTACGCCCGCAGAAGCTGCACCTTGATCCATTGACGGGTGGATCGATTTTTGAAGTATTTTCAGCAGGTGTATGTACACTCGAGATGTGAATCGATCAAGTGCTTGTTATTGTGTCTGTCTGATATTGACTGACTGAAATGTCTAGTAGTTAGGTAGTCTATCAACGTTGGATCCGATATTGGAACATGAGCACGCGACAATTAAACATTGGATCAAAGCCCTTGCTTCCCTTGGCTGCAAGATTAATTACTAACTACAAACTACTTATAAATCGAATCGGGACCGACGACCCGTTGTGCTGTAATACGCCCGCTGGTTCCGTTACTTTGCGACATAAAACGCCCGCTACAACTGGACCCAGGAGTTACAGAGTTGGTTAATGCTTTGAAAGATGTTCATGATCATCTGAAATCAGACAAACCGTCTAGTCACACAGCAAGCCAACTACATCATACATGGCACAGCACACTTCTGTCTGTAATGCTGCTGCAATTTGACAAGATGATTTGCCCTATCCCAACTCGATCTTCAAAAGTGTCACCCAAGTCTCCCCCCAGAGAGGCACTAAAAAACGGTGCTTGCACTTTACTTTAGAGGCTAGACCTACCTTATCTGACCCTTCTCCACCAATCCAATCACGCCGCCATCACATTCTGCACCCAGCCCAGACCAGCCCAGGCCAGCCCGCAGCCACGGAGCGGGCAATCCCACTTTGGGTGCAGAGATAAGCCAGTCCAAGCCAGTCCAATCCGTCCTCCATTTTCTCCCACGCCCTTTTCTTACATTCATTGCAACTACAACTCCAGCTTGAAGAATCCAATTGCAACTCACTTGTCACTCAGTTCATCCTACGGGCTTTGTTCTGGACCTAACCTACCTAGCCATGTCCATGCGTGTCCGTGTCACGCCTTGAACCATGAGGCGAACCCTGATACTTTATCCCTTATCCCTGATCATCACATACAGTACAACTCAACTCAACTCAAACTGAATCATACATGCTTTCATATGAAACTACTCAGGTCCCCTGCTCCCAGCCTGTCAACTGTCTGCCAACTGCAACTGCAACTATAACTTACTGCAACTACTGCCACTGTCACTGTCACTGCTACCGTCTCGCCGAGTATTCTGACCTATCAAACTCTCATATTGCTTAAACTCAACCGTCAACTTAGGTAGTCGCCGAGACATACACTTTATTAGCGTCCGTCACCTTATGAGAGACTCAAGCAACTGCTATATAATCGGCCCCCAATTTCTCTATCAACAACCACAGATGCAGGTCTAAATCACAAACATCGCGCCGCAAGGGGTCTTCTCCTACCTTTCATCTCATCAACTGAGCCGATTCGACAATGGGACAGTGGTGGGTTGACTCTCGCATCGAAGCTACCGTTACCCGGTCCTATGTCGCCAGCCAACTCCTCCCGGATGAGATTGAACGTCTAGATCGTCCAGTCGCCTTTGGCGGCGAGGACTTGACAGAGCGCACCTACTGGGAGAGCATTCGAAATGATGCGCCTCGTTTATTCCTTATTCTTGTCGACCTTGGTGTGCCGGATCAGATCTTTGGTGTTGTCGACGATGGCTGGGATGACGCTGAGCTACCGATTGCCCTTGAGGACGTGGATCGCCTCTTGTTAACAGCAACTCGTGACGAGAAAGTCGAGAAGAAGTTTTACCAGCGCCAGTTTCATTACCTTCTTAAGCCCTTGCAGCGAGGGAACCATGTGGCGTACAAGGACAACGAAGTAGTACCCCTAGACGTGGTCGAGAAGCCTTCGTTGCCAACGCACAAGTCGCACGGAAACGACAAGGTCAGACTTCCAAATGTTCCAGGGGAAGTCTTTTATCGAAGACGATATGTGCTGGGTAACGGACCTGGAACTATGCCCGTGCAAGACTTTCTCGATGCTGTCCATGGGATCAAGGGTCTGCAGAACGAGCACATGATCTCGTATTGGGCGTCGTATACGCAGCATGGATATGGATACGTTTTGTTCACGCCAGCAGGTGACTTTACTCTAAAGTCATTCCTGGCGACGACACCATCACAGTTCAAACATCTTGCCAAAGCTCGTCGGAGGGAGCTTGTTATGAACTGGATTTTGTGTCTCGTCGACACACTCTGTGACTTCCATGGAAAGAATCAATCGCATGGATACATCAAACCTTCGACCATCTTCTTTACCAACCAAAATCACGTATTTTATTCCGACTCAACACGACTCACCCCCGACAACGTGATTCTTCACACCGATAAATCATCGTTTGATCGCGAACGGTACGACTATGCCGCACCAGAACTGTGGTCACGACCTGCAGGAGCGACGAGCCCAACCGGTAGATTCCCATCTGATGAGCATTTCGGAATGGTGCAAACATACGATCCGAGCGGCTCACCAACGGCGATGTTCATTGCACCAAACCCTCAGTTGAGCGGACAGCAAGCCGACATCTTCTCAGTAGGCTGCATCATCCTGGAGCTTTTATCATTCTTAGTCAAAAGGACGACGAGCAAGTTTGCGACCTTTCGATCAGCGAAACACAAGACGGCCGGTCGAGGCGGTGCAGTGTTGGATACGTCGTTTCACAAGAACCTAGGTCAGGTGGAAGCGTGGATGTCAGGTCTTGCCAAAGATGCGTCTCGAAAGTCATCGTCGAGCAAAGATGGCGCGAATATTCTCAAGGGCGTAACACCTATGCTCCACGTCGTGACGGGTATGCTAGCAATGAATCCATACGACCGACCTCCGGCGATTGAAGTGCAACAGCGCATTTATCAGATTCTGACTGAAGTGTGTGGCATCTCAGAGCCACACTGCGTACATCAGTATGCTCATGATCTCGAATCCTCGTTTGGAGGGCTGCAGATTCAGACTGTTGGTGATGGTATGATGGGCGTCAGTCCGCCTGGGGGATCCAACACCACCTATGGGACACCACGGACGTACGAGCACAGCCGAAATGGCAGCAGTGGAGGATATTCACAAGTAAGCCGGACGACAGGAAGCAGCGAAACCGACATGGATGCTATACACAGCGTAGGGTCAGTCGGTCTTCAACAGATACGGACTCAGGGTTCATGGCCTCGCAATATCGCGTACACACAGCACACGAACGTAGCGCAATACCCCGTGGGCCAATGGGATACCACGTGAAGACATGTGATGTTCTCCTGGGATGATGACTTTGATGAGCTTGTGGGGACCGAATCCTTTTTTATTAGGATTGAGGAGAGATGAAACGAGATGGCATTTATTACCTTCTGTTTGCATCGCGCATGCGGTCAGCAAATTTGTGCTTCATTTATCTGAAGCAGAGCTGATTTTATGGCATATGAGGTTGACTTATACCAACATTGAATTTATTTGCCGGAGCAGGTGGGAATGGAAAAAGAAATTATCATTATCAACTTTCGGTGAAACAAAAGAGGTTGTTGGATGGTGATTGTTGATATGGGATTAGGATTAGGATTGGTCATGTGGAATTATGCACGATTTACGATTGAATGAGACTTCAATTTCAATTTTATCATATCATCAGCTAACTTGACTTACGTCGACATTGATTGACTGGAATGCATGCATGGAATTTATGCAGGGTTCAGCTTCGCTTCAGCTCAAAGGGTCCTGTTTGCCTCACATTGGTTGTATGTGTGTTTGAGACAAGCGTGGAAATGAAACACTTGAAGGATTCGAGACTTTTGATGTCTTGACTAATAAGAAAACATCAACGTAGCAGTAGGAAACAACGCATGATATTTTCATAATTGCGATATTCTTCACAATTTTCGGGCCTTGCCGAGTTAAGCATCATGCAAGACCGTTTCAAGACATGGGTGGATAGGATGAACGAACCCTTGACAAGTCGTACTGTACGTTTGCATGTGCCAAGAATATCCTGCAAGCTGTGACTTTGACAGTTTTCTTGTGATCAGATGCAGATAAAGATCAACATTATTAAAACGTTTATCCTCCGACAGATCGCTAACTTATTCACCAGACCAAACACAAACTCAGTCAGGATGCCCTGGTCTGTAAGTTACGGAACATCCAATCGGCGCAATAGTGGGACCGTGTTGCAATTTTTCGAGGCGTACGTCATGAGCTATGGGAATGTGGGGGACTAGACTGGTCTGGATGGAAGAGGAGTATGTATCTAGGCAGAGAAGAAACAGGAGAAACTTTGAGAGTAGAGAGGGGAGAGGACACGCGGTAATCGCGCAGTCACAGGATAGAGGCAGAGAGGGAGAGGGTGACAAAGCTAAAAAGAGGGTCAATATGAGGGGTTTTGTTTATATTGATGGTTCCCTCTTGTTTGTTTGGCTTGCTCTGACTTTGACAGCTAAAGATCAGCCTCGTCTCTTGGTTCGGGCGAGTAGGCAGCAGTAGTTCAGGGGCATTGTGGCAAAACAAGTGCTTTGTGTGTAGTGCCATGAGTCGTTAAACCTCCTGGAGGCTTTACTTCCCTTAGGTACCCGAGGAGGGACTTCCTCAACAGGCCACAATCTGTATACCCACGATAACACAGAAATGAGACCTGGTCTGCTTGATCAAGAAATGGCCGAACGTTGAATGTGTCGACAGTATGCAACTCAGCGTTACATTGGCACAATCCCAGCCCTGCTCGATCCCTCGATCCCCTGCTCTCCAAGCTGTAGAACTTCTTCCTCTTCCATCCCATGCAAGGCTGCCCGCCCAACGAAAGAACGGATCTGACTCAACTCCAGTAGCACGTCCCACTAAAAGGAAAACACTAGCACAAGGCTTGCTTGCTTGCTTGGTCTTTCTAGCGGCGTTAGAGGGTTTTCTCGGTACGAAATCAGGAAAAAGAGAGCAAGAAAATTCGAGAGTGTCCAATCGGTTGACACTGTTTTATCGGGATACCAAACTAAAAAGGGCGATGGGAAGATCCACTTGAGCTTTAGCTTAGAAGGCTGCATATGCAAACTTGCGTAGCTCGAATCAAGGAAAGGGATGCGGATAAAAATGGTGCAGAGCAGTGCTTGCAGGGGGTCGATCCAATATTGATTGATGGGCAGTAATGAATGAAGATGAGGATGAGGGTCAACCAACATCCATCATAAAATTTAATCCACTTCTTTATTAAAAACAAGGAGAGCAAGCGAAAAAGCTTGAACTACTTTAATATCTTACTCTCCCTTACCCTTCCCCAGTCAGTTCAGTTCCATCAATTGATTATTCGTTCCTCGCATTTTCCTCCTTTTCGTCATCATCAACAAATTGACTTCTCCTTGAAGCTTATCAGGAAGCTCTTTTCGCCATCTCCCAATCAGCTCACTTCCGATAAAAGGAAAAGGCCTCTAAGCAGGACCCGAATCACCCCCCACGATCGGAACGCCCACACACACACCGCAGCTCATCACACCTCTTTCTAAGCCGTCGACGCGTGGCCGGCCCGTCCAATCGTTTTCTCTGCAACTTCCTTTACGGTTTTACGGTTATTCAGCTCGGGCTGCGCGCACCAGCGAGGCTACCAGGAGGGAATACCCACCTCCTTTGAAGAAGGACTTTTTGAATCGGGGGCCTCGTCACCTTTCGTTACAGTTTTTGGCTTTTGTCGTAGTCTAAGGGACAGGAAACCTTGGAAGGAAGGGAGACAGAAAGGGTTAATTACCTTATTGATCGATCGTTTGCGACATAAAGCTCTCTTGGATCACTATCTTTATACTACGCCCTATCCGTTCGATCTTTTTTTTTTTTTTCTTGCTGGAAATCTTCTGGTATCGTTTATATCGGCCCACGATGCGCTCGCCAATCTCGCTCCTCATTTTGCTCTGCGCATTTATGGCTTTAGCATGTGCTGCTCAAGTTCACATCTCGAATAACAGAGCTCCCACATCTCAATTCGCGACACATGGTGAGATACTCCAATCGCGCGTTCTTTAAGCTTAAAAGACTAACATCGTCAAGGTGTTGCTTCGCAATTACCTAACCGCGACCGAGACATTCACGCCCAAGACCGCGCGCGACAAATCGCCTTATCGCAAATGATCGACTCAAGTACAAAAGTATCCATCGTCGAGACCGCGTCTCTCAATGTCAAGGCCCTTGCGCATGGTGGCATGAGCTTCCTCTTTGGTCTGGCATCTTCTTCCAACGACGTACTCGATTACATCAACAACGGCACTAACTCTGTATTTTCACGATCCGTTACCAGCGAAGAAGGCAGTGGAGCTTCAGGGCGGAAACACGTTGCTTATACTAGCATCGCCCTGGTTCTGGTCATGCTCTTCTTTGCTGTGTGGATGTGAAAGAAAAACAAATACACAGAGATACAGCATTCACTCTTTTTTCGCGCGCATATTATGATACCCCTACCGGATTTGGCGTTTCATCTGGGTCGGCTTTTTTGCATTTATTATTTACTCATTATTTACTTTCTTGCACTTCGGTGCTGCTCCCCTGAGTGGATGCTGGTTCATGGTCTAGAGATACATTCCTTGGTGGGAGCTGGGCAGCTGTGCTGCATCCGGAAGAGTGTTGGCTGAATGGATTGATGGATGGATGGATGAATGATTATGGTTAGAGAACTAGTAATGATGGCTACGTAATGACCTGTTTGGAATATGATGTACATCACATCAAGGGTTAGGTTGGGCATGTCCCGGGGAGACAGAAAACTTCCAACATCTAGCCAGGATGCCAAAATACACTGGTCTAATGGCCTACTAAGATATACCAAGCTTACATCGGTCTACTAATCACTTAAACAGAGGTCCCAAGTTTTCTTGACTCTCCAGGCATATTCCAAGGGATGCAGATAGAGTACATGGGAGGAAATCAAGCACAGAGTTGCAGTCAGTTTCTTGGCGTTTTGATAGAGCTTCAATATTAAGGTCTAATCAAATAACAGATATTGAGCTTCGGCTTCCTCCACTGCAACCATGTAGGATCGGCTAGTAATGACTGCGACGCACTCGACTTGGGACAGTCATATTCTTCTCCAACAACCCCGTTGTCTCGGAACTTGGTGATGAGGGGGCAACGTCTATGCCAAGAAAGATGTTCGCTGCTTTTTGGGATTCAGAAGTTACCTTTTACAAAGTGAGGCGGGTTAGTCAATTACGTTTGTGTTTGATGATGAGAATGAAACGGACCGGTTGGGATTCATAGCTGTCGATGTTCTTGTAGATGACAACTGGAATGACAATTGCAGCCACGATAAAAACGACGAGGAAGATGATACGCAGGATGATATAGCTGGTGCCGTTGCGCCGGTGGAGATCGCTGTGTCGCCGATAAAATGGTGTAGGAACAGCAGGAAATGCTGGTGGTACGAACGCCATAATGAGGATCGCGAAATAGACTTGAGGAGGGTGTCGTCAGGTTATACAGAATGTGTGATGGTAGTTTGAAATGTGAGTTCTAAGTCTGGCTGAATGACTGAAAATGATGATGGAGTTGTTCAATTCAACCATTGCTCCTCTCGCTGAGGTGAATAAACAAAAGCCCATGCCATCTCTTTCCTCCAAGTCGAGGAAGAAACCAGGAACCTTCAGCTCTGGGTAGATAAGGTAAGGTAGCTCTTGACACCATATGATTTCCTCAAGCAGGTGCAGAGTTAGGGCGGATTGCATTCTAGAACCAGTTGACTACCTTGTCGTCTGGCATGAGGTAGGTAGACCCGGAACTATTTTCGAAGTGGTATGGAAGAATTCATGCACCTGGAATCATTCTGATCACAGATCTGCCAGCTGTTAACGAGGGACGTGGTTACTTTCATCGGCGCTACCTGTAGGTACATCAAGATGGTTACGTGATTCCCTACGAAAGTAGGTACCTCATATGATATGCTCTAACTTGTTATTTTGTGATAACCGATCACAATAATGAGCAAACAATGCCAAATGCAAAGGAATCAACCAGACGTAAAGTTGGCCTCAAGAGAAAGTCTATCATTGTACTAGATAAGGAGAAGTTATACGGTTTCTTTGCTTGTTCGGAGCAACGTCTCGCCTCCCACCTTACTTCGGGATGCTATCATCATCCTTCATATGGCAACAACTATAACTCCCTAACTTGATATAGGTAGTAAAATAGTATCAGAAGGAACCGTACAATTCAGAGATTGCGAGAGACACTTAGACAACTGTCCCTCTACCCCAACGATTCAGAGCCGGCTACACTTCACTGTCACCTCCGGACCGTTATAGACTCCATCATTTGTTGAGTTGCCTGTCAATAGCTTCTGCCTTTCGCTGTATATCATACAAAACATTTCACTCACCACCATCACCGGGTGGTATGAGGAAACCCCTGAGAATATGGCTACGGACAAATGAGAGAAGATGTATCAGCACTGCTTCGCCATCGTCATGAACGAGGACTCGACCATGAGTAAAACTTGCCAGCTACGAAGTAGCACCAAATGGATTCAGCAACGTCACTTTTCTATCCGTCTATTATAGGCACGCTTGTGCATCTGCACCCGACTCCCACACTCACGACTGTGGCTACCAGCACCAGTTCCTGGGCTGTCTTCTGTCACGTTCTTTGAGGTGAAGTACCTGGCAGAGAGACCACAAGAGAGATCCTGACACTTCTGCTTCTTAGTGCTCTAAACTGTATTTTCCGAGGTATGTAAATTACAATACTCTTGAACATACCCAAAGTTATCTCCCTCTAGGTCCAGGCTCTCAAATAAGGAAGACCGCTTTTAGATTTACTTGTTTATGCCCAGGTCAATTAGCCGTTCAACCAGGGAGCAGGGAGGCTCCAGAAGACCTCAAAAGACACATACTATTCTGTCGACTGAAGATTCCTGTGGAAATACGAGACCAGAAATGATCAGTAAAAGCCGGCCCTACCACGCTGGATAAAGTTCTATGTGGTGCAATGAATAAGACAGTGTATGGATGCTCTTTGGGAGTCTTCCACTTCTACACGCATTCAAGCTTGAAGGGCATCACTTACACGGTCAAGTACGGCCAATCAAGTCTCTTGTATTCAATTTAAGAACGCAATTTTTAACAAAGCGTTTCCCTAGAGAGCTTTGCCCTTTTTATAGCCAATGAAACCTCGGAATCCCAATCCCCAGCCATTGTCTGCATCAATCTAAATCGGCGCTGATAATGGCCGATCCCCGCCTTCCCATGTCAAAAAATCTTCAGTTGAGGCAAGTACTGGCCAACTTTTGACAGACCTGCCAGAAAAACATAATTTTTTGATCCAAGAACGGTATAATTGGGTAAACTCAGAAACCTTCAGTGATTCAGCAGCAAGCCAACTTGAATCTTTCCCTCGTTGCATACATATATCACCAAGGTTCTTCTGTTTTGAGGTGACTTCTTCGAGTTTTGCCGCCCCAGTTTTCTTCTGTGTATCGATAGTAGATTTCGTAGGGCCGTTTTGGAGGGCAAAAACTTCCAACAATCATCATCCGCCGTATCGACGACTACGCCGCCGCGCCGAACAGCACCACGCCTCGAGCCTATCCCTGAGAGATCTTCTAAATCTACCATTGGGCACTGCTTTCACTGCTTATGCTTTAGTGAAGTCGAAATAATGGCTGAGCCTGGCCAGCCGGAGCTCAACGCGGGAATGTCCCCGACGGGTGCGTACATGTCCCGCTGCTTCACGGCAGACATCTGTCGCGACAGACGAACCTTGCTCAATGCTGACTGTAGTGACTCTAGGGATCAAGAAAGAGCCCACTAATGAAGCTGACATTCTCGAGGGCCTCGGCCTTGACCTCGATTCCATCATGCAAGCTGCGACTAAACGACCATTCGAAGACGAGTCTAACGGCGACGACCCATCAAAGAGGGTTAAGACTGAAGCCGAACCTCCCTCTGAGAATGCACTCGATCTTCCTCAAGGCGCTGAAGAAGAACTCGAAGATGGCCTTGCGCTTCTCGTACAGAATGCGCTCAGCAATGTCAACGACTTCGTCTTTGGTACCTCGAACGATCCCATGGAGATTGATGGCATTACCGACCATAACCTACCTCCGCCGCCTTCTCCTCCTCCTTCACCTCCTTCAGTATCGTTCTTCTCCGACCCTCAGAAGTATTTGCGCAAAGCCAGTCGACATGCGCTTGGCAACTTGGTAGGTGGCGCGACTTGAGAGATACCACAGCGCTTACATGGGTGGGATAGGCACTTTCTGTCCTCCTCTTATTCTCGCAATCATTCGACGACTCGATAAAACCTATCCAAGATGCTGATTCACAACACGCCAAGTCATTTCGCGACCTACAAGCTTCTTTTGCGCAGATCAAGCAAATATATTCTTCGGGGCCCATTCTATCAGCCGACGATCCAGACCTCCACGACCACGAATCCCGTACGATCCTCGATCTAGCGAACCTTGCTCAATTCGGTATCTGGCTATTACAAACCACGCCATCCTATTCCGAAGCTCATCAGCACTTCCATACCATCTTCAGAGGACAAGTTTCAGACCTCGGTTCGGATGCGCTTGATCTATACCTTTCCCTCAAAACCCAAGTAGCCATCGATGCGCTTGCTACAAAAACCCAGGATCAATCCAAGGAGCAAGTTTTGGAAGAGGCACTAATCAAGGGCATGGAAGAAAAGCTACGAGGGCTTCATAACGGGCTCGATCTTACGCCTGCCGATTCTGAGTTCATCACTTCCGTCCGAGCGAGGAAAACGTCTCTTGAGGGTGAAGCTTCTACCGAATCTGGTGAGTGATTTGTCGGCAACGAAGTAGAGCTTCTTACTCACCAGTACTAGCTGTTTTGAGAGAAAAGTATAAGGTTGACGATTTATTGCGGCAAGTCTCGACATGTGTAAAGACACGGCTCGCATTGATGTCAGACCTTGGATCAAGATTAGGCCATCCTATGCGATCTAGCGAAGAGACTGCAGTTGACCTCTTGGGCGATACGACCGGCGATGCGAATCTCGACTTGGACGATCTCTCATCCTTCTTTGAGAAGACAGCTTCTGGGCTTGTTCAAGATGCTTTGGCTGGACTGACTGAAGATACCACTGCCACCCCTGCCGAGGCAAATCCTCAACCTGAGCAAACACCCACTGTCACCGAAACAATCGAACCGCCAGCCGCGGTCGAGCCTACCAAGAGCCCCGAGAAGGAACCTACCTTGACTCCTCAGACAAACGGCAAAGTGGAATGCACTCAACAAGATTACAAGGAGCTGGAGGCGCTGGTAGCCCAAAGCACAGATCACTATGTCAAGACTACATTACATGGCTTGTCGCCGGTACCCTATCAACCTACAGTTCCAACAAGCACGAGTGAGTTAGGTCTCAGAAGAACGCAAAGATCATTAGCTAATGTGAACGCAGCCCAAACATATCTGAACCAGCTCCAACAACAACAAGCCCAGAACCCGTACTATACATCATATACGCAGAGTATCCCTGAGCCACAACCACCGCCTCAAGAACCGGGTCATCAGCTCCCGCCACATCAAACCTGCTCCAGTGCATTATTGTACGACAAGGCTCGTCAAGCAGCCCTCTCCAAAAATGCGTCTCATACAAGAAGAGAAGGCATCCACTCAACACGTCGGCCGTGGACTCAGGACGAAGAGAAGGCTCTCATGGCAGGCTTGGACTTGGTCAAAGGGCCCCACTGGAGTCAGATACTCACCTTGTTTGGGGCGCAGGGCACGGTATCAGATATACTTAAAGATCGGACACAAGTCCAGCTCAAGGACAAGGCTCGTAACCTCAAGTTGTTCTTCCTCAAGACCAACTCTGAGATGCCATATTATCTCCAGGCAGTCACTGGAGAGCTCAAGACACGAGCTCCTACACAGGCAGCGAGAAAGGAGGCTGAAGAACGCGCAAGGATGACTTCGGAGGAGGACCAGGCTAAGATTCAGGGAATCATGACACTGGCTGGAGGGTTGCAGAACTCTCCACAGGGACAGGGAAGGGCTGCAGGAATACCAGCATCAGCCGTTGGTTCAGGAGTTATGACGCCTGCTCAGAATGCGGCCCAGGCAGCGTCGTCTCAGCAAAGCCGGGCGCACAATCAAGCAGCTGCCCATTCGTATAACCCAGCCACTTCATCGGGATATCCACCATCGACCTTGCCGCAGTCAAGGCCAAGCGTTATGTCGGCAACACAACAGTCGCCCCATCAAGCAGCGCATCCTCAATCACAAATGTCTATGTCTCCTCAGACCCCGCGATCTCAGCAACAACAACTACCTCAGCAGCAGCACAGTGCTATGCACTCTCCCGCCCACGCGCAGGCTGCTGCTCAAGCTCGTTCCCATACGTCGACACCCGTCGGACAGCTACATCACTCCCCGCCGCCACAACATACACCAACTCCTCAACCAGCTACTCAACACCATCCTCAGCCTCACTTCCCGCCAGCTCCACATACTCAGCTCACATTCCCTTCTCCTCCTCCGCCTGCAAATGCCACGCCTAATTTACACGCACATGGTCAGGTGCCAGTTC
This sequence comes from Fusarium acutatum, assembly GCA_012932015.1. Taxonomy (NCBI): domain Eukaryota; kingdom Fungi; phylum Ascomycota; class Sordariomycetes; order Hypocreales; family Nectriaceae; genus Fusarium; species Fusarium acutatum. The sequence goes on from JAADJF010000014.1 coordinate 49,319, forward strand.
CAGATACGCAAACACAGATGGATCAACACATGCACGACAATGCTGCGGAGGCAGCACTGTTGCAAGGACTTCAGGCAGCCGTGGCAGAGTCTATGTAACACAACGTTGCACAATATGCTTGAAAAGACGACCACATACAGTGGGCTTTTTTGATGCACAACCTTGTTAGGTTCAAAGAACTGTTTGGTGTTTCTATCTACCTTTGCTCCTGCTTATAAATGTTGATTTCGACGGTGGACCAGTTGCTCTATAGCGAGCCATGGCAACTAGGTAGGCATCAGGGGGTGCTAGGCGCAGTTGGCTATAGTCTTTTCCGCGAAAAAAAAAAAAAAAAGTTTATTCTTCTATAGATAAGAAAGCCTCGATGGCTGAATTAAAGGAAAGAGGAGGGAGGGGGAGAGAGACGAGAGGGATAGAGACAGCGTAGTGAAGCGGAGGTCTGGCTTGGAATGATACCACGAATTAGGAGGTGAAATGATAGATGATGACTGGAAACAGCGGGAGACAGACAATTGAATCGTCCCTAACCTTCAACAAACATTTTACTCTGGTACTGTGATATGCCGTGCTACTGACGATGAGTCAAGATTGAAGATTGCCATCGTGGGTGAGGTTACTCATGCCACAAGGTTGAAAATGCCTGAGTCGCCTATTCGCGATCTTGCAGCCGGAAGCTTACAAAGGCATCCCAGTGGTTCGTTTCATGATGTAGCTCGCCGTGTGTCCTGCATGAGTAGTGATACAGATCCACGTTGGTGGCAGCCCATGACTTCGGCTCTCTATCTTGTGATGCGTGCCGTGGACGTTCAGTTCAAACGCAGAGCCGCATGGGCACGATAAATGAGGTTATAAATTGCCGCCTTGGTCCTGATTTTTGGACTTTGAGTCTGAAGTGCTGAGAGACAATATATTTTACCCCTTTTCAACATGTATCACATGCCATTTGAACTAAAGCGCGGCTGGCATTCGACCTGTGCGGCGTCAGGGACTATATGTCGCAATCATCCAGTCAGTATGCAGGTGAATGGGCGGATGTATCCGTCAATTTATTGCCAGTACCATGCGTGCTGGCAAGTTCAGAACGGGCGAGCATGCCCTGAGCAGAAGTTACCTAGAGCCTCAGTTTGCGGCCGGCGTGAGTTGTTGTTACTAATCCTTGACCAAGATCAAATGGCTAATGAGTAGGTAGATCTTCATTGTAAGGCAATAGACAATGGAAGGAGATGTACTTTGGAGGTCAAGCAAGGGGATATGTTGGCGTACAGATATTGCCCCGAGCTTCGTAAGACAGCCCTTTCACTCTTTGACTTTAGAGCTAATGATTACAGATCTTTGCGAGTATCAAGATTGTCAGAATATGAGATCTCGACGTCATGATCAATACCTTCCGCTCTGCGACGACCACCGCTGCCAATACGACAGCTGTCGGAATCCTAGAGACGGTGGCGCTGGTGTGTTCTGTCGATCTCATACTTGCAACGAGCCTTACTGTGGTGCCTTCGCTCCAGGCACAGATCCAGACGATCCACAACGCTTCTGCGAACGTCATCGTCAATGTCTAAGACCGCACTGTCCACGCCTCTGCCATACTCGTGAGAACGGACACCCCACACCTTTCTGTGGTGCGCATTATTGCGAGGCACACGACTGCGATGATGGCCGTGAGAGGGGTGCTTTCTGCCATGCACATACGTGTGTCGAGCCAGGCTGTGTAGGAGGGAGGCAGACCCCTGGTGAGTACTGCAGGGAGCATACGTGTAGGACTTGGAACTGCCGCATGAGGAAGACTGGGAGGGAGTTTTGTCCGCAGCACGAGTGTGCCTACGATGGCTGTGACGCTGAAGTGGAGGAGGGTAGGTTTTGTGGTCCTCACTATGGTAGACATATGGAGGCTAGATATGGAGGAAGAAGATATCCGGCTCCAGGGATGAGATATCCTATCTACGACGACGGTGAGTGTACTTGATCCATTCTGTTACATCTGCTGACTAAGATTCTAAGGGATAGATCCCTATGATATGTGTCCAGGCATCCACGACAGAAGAGGATGTGGCCGAAGACCTGAACATGGCAGTCCATTCTGCCAGCACCACGTCTGTCACGTCCATGACTGTCCAGCCCCTAGGACCCGATCATCCCAGTTCTGCGTTGATCACGAGTGCCCTGTAGAAGGGTGTCCTCGCCCCAGGAATACACGACCCCGCGGGATTAGAGATGGCGACTCGCGATTTTGCGATCAACATACCTGCAGTCATCCTGGTTGTCCTATGCATGCTGATGAAGGCTCAGATAGATGCATGCTTCATGGGAATGATATGCCTATGTATAGGAACAGGAACAGGAACAGAATGGGAAGAGTTCCTCGAGGTTTCCGGAATAGAAACTACGATGATGAGGATGAAGATGACGATGGGCTCCCGTTTCGTCAAAGACAGTACGGATGGGCTCAGCCAAGGCGCAATCAATTCGCAGCATGGGGTAGAACAGTATGATAGTTAGCACCAAGGGTGGCTCATTTCAGCCAGACACTCAGCCACAGTTGACAAGGACTGGTTTGTTGGGGGCGGTCTTTGGTGGGATACATCAGTACTTAGAGTAGGATGTAAATTGAGGCTATTCACAGAGACATTTGCGAATGTGGATGCAGGCAGGGTCTTGACCGTGGCTGGGCCGAGCCGAAGAATAAAGTGCTTGCATTTTGTTTTCTGCAAGGGCAAGCGGAAGTGCAAGGGGTCTCGTGGTGATGATGCCTATTTTTGAAGATGATGGTGTTGAAGAGGAGAGACTGGAGGCCTGATGTACCTGTCATGCGGACAAGTACAGTCATTTCCAGATATCACACTGTATAACTGGTACTGATAGTATGGCCATTACAGTGTGTTTATGATATATGCACAGTCCCCTCTAGGTCTCTTGACTATCAGCCCAACCACGCGATGTCCCGCTCACGCTCATCAGGAACCAACGCCTGCACATGCACGTCACTCAGCTAAAGATGCACGACACATGGCGATTTTGATCTTCTATAGGTGCCCTTTCTTTAGTAGTATTCATTAGCCGCAGCCGCCAGGGCTTTAATTTCGTTGATCTCTTTGACGCGCTTTGACAACTTCATTAATACCCGGGCCTATCAGTCCAACTCGTCACTTCAAAGAACTTGCAAGCTCCGATCAGTGCATAAACTTAGCATTATGTCTTATAAGTCTCGTTCCGTCAAGCTATTGTATCTAGTTGAATCCTCTGAGCGTATTGCTGACTTTCTCTGTCTGTCTGTCTGCCTGCTCTGGAAAATGACCACCATGATCAATGAGACAAAATCAACAGATGGCCACGCGCCACTCCAAGGACTCGAAAATACTCATGTTGGTTCTTCTTTTTCAACCTAAACTAATTTTAAAGTCCCGTACTATGTAAATACTCTGCCACAGTTTGAGTCCTACGCTCCAACTCAGACACTCACTTACACTCTACCACATCATACGCTTCTATAAGCCACGATGTTGAGAATTTCGCGTCCGCGTGCTTCTCAAAGTGGAACATTCAAGGCAGAATGTCTTTAATGCGATTTCTCTGTGATTGTTTAATTATAAGTGATTGCTTATAAAAAGCATTTGCTCCTCACGGGCATAATTACCTTGTTCAAACACTTCTGACCTTCTTTGATCACCTGCATTGACCCGACTGTCTCTTTCAACTGTCATTCTTTATATCCGTGGGAACTATTTCGAGACAATAATAGGTCATCCATATCACCGCAAGACCTTTTAATAAGTCTCAACTCATCGAGACACTTTCTTTATATCTCCCATCATACCCAACTATCTTAAACCCGGATCTTCTATCTTTTAAACTTGACGCAACTCCCGACTATCGGACACAAAAAGAAACTCAGTGAAACGAAACATTGATCGACATGTCTCGCCGCTGTTATGTCGAGACCAGTCCTGATGGACGTCCTCAACTCGTAACCATCAAGCGCTCGCGATCTTACCACCACTCCCACCGCCATCCATGCGACTACTACAAAGTCAGCCGTGAAGAATGGAGGACTCTTATACGACAGAACGAACTTCTAGATGAGGCCAACCAAGCATACGCTTCCCAGAACGAAACCCTTCGATCTCGGCTTCATAGCTCCGAGGCAGAGACTCATCGACTATGCCACGTCGTCATCCCCTCTCTAAATGACCAAATCGCCAAACTATCCTGCGAGAACGAATGTCTCCGTCGTGCAGCCGAAAAGCCCTGTGATCCCCCAGTTCACACCTATCACTTCGAGCTAGAGAAGCTGCGCGCCAAGATATGCAGACTTGAAAAGGAGAACAAGACTCTACGAGATGACAATGGAGATCTTCGCTTTAGAGTACGCGAGCTATCTAAGCAGATCGACCAGAGCATTAGTCGTAGAGTTGCAGACTTGACTAAGCAGATTGAGTACTGGACGAACCAGTCTGGATTCTGGAAGAAGAAGTATGATGAACTACGCGAGCGACATCTTGGTCTGATTACAATTGTCGAGTCCAAGACTGAGAAGACGGAGTATTACGATGATGTTCTGAAGCGACGGCGCGTTTGTTAATTCTTTAACCGGCCTTTCTTTATAGCCTCAAATGGTTGTGTTATGAGTATCATGGTATTATTTGAATAGAACAATAGTCAAGGTCTAGACGGGTCCTTGCTTTCCCCCTTTGTCAACACCGCCATCATCTGGCACTATTCCCTTTCGCGATTCCTTTCTTCCATAGAGGCTTTGTTCTTTTGTTTCCAAGGTATGAAGAAGCCTCTCAATTTCATTTGGTGGTATACTGACACTCTGCAGTTGAAGTTGAATACTCCCCTGTCTGGATAAAGGCTAGATTTCAGGTCATATGAACTCGACGTAACCTATGTCTTTCGCCATGGCTACATTCTACTACAAGAGGAGGCATAGCAATACGTTAGACGGAGTTTGTTCATACACAGATACCCTATGTGGTCGAGTAGAGAGAATGATAGTCTCCCACTAAGAACAACTTGCACCCCTCCTGAACTGGCAAACATAGCAATTCTATGTGACCGCGTGGCTAAGCTCGACGGCATGAATGCTATCTCGTGACGTATGAATCCCATCATAAATAAAAAGGAGGGAAGGGTCATGAGAACTCGATTCAACTCAGGGTAGCATCCAGATATAAAATGTCTTAGAAACGTCACTTTTGCAACGACACTAAGCATCAGGTAAGCAAACTAGCAACACAAAAACATCGCTAGAGATTTACAGTTCCTTCTCAGTTCAACAGAAACAAAAAGAATAGGCTGGATTGTGATTATTTGAGCATTGTGCACTGCCATGGCGTAATGTGGCATGATGGCAGTGCATTTGAGCCGCAATAACCGCATGCTTTGTAAGACGGATGTTCTCGACGGCTCGATATGCACACTGGTGCCTTACTGTCTCCTGGCGAACCATACTAAACTCTGCATTTTTGTTTGTAATGAGACGAGCACTCTACGCGGTGCAACGCGATATCCCGTGGTATCGCGCATCTAGTCCCGAAACTCGCGGGGCATGTCAAAGATAACGACGACGTGACATGGAGGGGCAGGCGAGGCAACCAAGGAGAGAGGGGTAATGACAGAATGACCAATAGAGGCGGCCTCAAACTTAGAAAACAGGCGGGAAATGGTGAAAGAAAAAGTCCTATTCTAGGCAGAAGGGGACTTTGGCACCATAAGGATTGGTCGCCTGGTTTAAGTGGAAAAAGGCGGACCAGGATAACCTTTGGGGGCCGACAAGACATTGGATATTGATATGTGGAACTGGTGGAGGAGCGGTTTGAGAATACGCATGCATATATGGCATTGCCTTGATCCGTGAAAGGACAGACTGATGAGGGTGTGGTAATAAGGGAAAATGGCTGCACACCGAACTAGTATCGAGGTTTGAGGGACCGTTCCGTACCGTGAATGAAAGGGTGTGGAGTACACGGGAGGGACCCGTAGTGGTGGTATCGTGACGGATGTGGAGGAAGTCGAGCATGACATGAAAGCGCCAAGAGGTGTGAGTCTGAAAGCGGGTGACCAGTGCGAAGAGGTTGCGAAGCCTGGCTCGAGGTTGCCTGGGTGAAGTAAAGTTGGTCTAGTAGCTGGGGTGCAGTATTTTCACATGACCTTTCCTAACAGCATTATCCAGTTGACTCACATGGAGGGCCTCAGAATAAATTGGTCGCGCTTATCAAAACAGGGGCTGTGTATAGTGTAGAGTCTAGGAATGACAAGCAATTTGATCAACAAATTGCATTGTAAAAGCGGCACACCTTGATCTCGAGTGTGCGTGACTTGAAAAAGTGATATCGCAATTTGATACGCCTTTGGTTGAGAATCGCCAGCAAGCGGGTAGATCCGCAGTTTAATTGGCGATGCCACGGTAAAAGGTTTGACGTTTACTTTCCGAGTTCGGAAATTCCATCGAAGCCAGCCTGTCCACCGTGTTAAACCCGCATCGCCAGCCATTTATCGACCGTTACCGTTATAGGCAAACGAAACCTGGAGGTGGAGGTGGACGGGAGTAGCCTCCCGCTGGGTCGGTAAGGCAGGGTACGTACTGGGCTGGGCTGGGCCTGGGGCTGAAGACCTGGGGTCGGTACACAAAATTCCACATCTGAAATTGGTCAACAAACAGTCAAATTCAGGGGGTGGGAGTTCAAACGCACGCAATAAAGCATAAGGAGCTAGGGCTGGAAACGTGGTAACGGGGGATAGCTTGGCGACGGAATGCGGGAATGCAAGGAGAGCCCACGAGAATGACGGAGCTCGCTCAACTCAATCCACAAAAAAGCTCATAATTGAGCATTGAATGCCAGCAACAGTCAAACTAGCTCGAGGCCACCTCACGAGCGGAAAACAAAGGGGGGCGCTTATCAGTCTAATGGCCCAGCCCCAGTCAATATCAAACACTCCATTCCCGCCGAGTCAGAATTTTCTATTCTGCCCCAATTTTGTTCTGACAAGCGGGTAGGGAAAGAAGCTCGAGCGTTTAGGTTATTAACCCCCCAGAAGCGGGAGGCCCTCCCGGCGGACGTCCCCCGGGTCCGGGCCCAGGCGAGCGGCGATGGGCGGCGAGCGGCTTCTCGAGGACTAGGGCATGGGTCTTGACTTGAAATGGTTTTGCTCTCCACACACAAGCTCTTCCATTCCGACCTGATGAGCGTTGTCTCCCCACGATTATGTATGTTGGAATACCAACTAGAAGCGCAGCACGATATCGTACCTACATAGGTAGTGTAAATCGTTTCCCTCCATTCATGATGCGCATGATATCGCACATCCTGCAGAACACATCATGGGTTACCAACCGAAGCCATGCTACCACTCATCTGCTCCCGGATGCAAGAAAGCGAGCTGAAAGGGTTGGGCGACCAAAGACAAACGAACAAGGGGGGTTTCACACGCATCACATCAACGGCTGCCCTGGTCCAGAGTAACGCACCACGGGAGTTGAAGTTGGATGGATGTTTGCACACACACGAAATAATTGTAAAGCTTTCTTTCCATGTGCCGAATAAGTCGCATTGACGACAAGGGTGACGGCGCAGAAACGCAACCAACGATACGGCGAAACTTCCATGTTAGCATGTCGCACGTCAAGCGAGCCCCCTTCCCTCCGCCAGCCCGATGAGTCACTCTCCTATAGCTTCCGTCCAAAACGGACTCTTTTGGGTGCTTTGTGGGCAGCAGAGGCGCTCCAGGGGCGGCGTAAGAAGTGACTTGGTCGCTCGCTCAGATGGCGGTGTCCGCACCGGTGACAGTACTTAGCCACGAAGCGGCATGAAGCGGAGTTGTCGGCCAGCAGATAATCAACAACACGACCTTTTGTCGAAAATAGGCTGGCGTTGGCGAACCAGTATTGTAAACGTTGCGACGATGTGAATCATAATTTCCTCCGTATCTTTTTTTGGACGGTGGTTAGTGGGAGGAATGTAAAATGTTCGTGGATATCATGACAATCAACGGAAGTGAAACTGGCTGTTTCCGACCCCCCTGTCTGTCATCCAGGGTGTCTGGCTGATGACTGGGGGTAGCTTTTAAAGACGGTGACGATGTCGGCAACGCTTTTCTAAGCCCTCTTCTCTGTCTAGGCCTTTTCTCGTTGCTTTTCCGCTGCAGGTGTTTTCTTTTGCTTTGCCTAGGTTACGGCGTAGCACAGGCCAGGGATAATAATACCAATATCCCATATCGTGCCCCTTTTTCGGCGATATGAGGGATTCAGGAATCAATGTCCAAGCAAAGAGCCGGGGGTGGTATAAGAGCACAAAAAGACCAGAATTTAGAAGCCGAACCGGCAGAGAAACAGCAAAGGACCCCGGCTTTGACAGGGGTTTAACGTTTGGAGGTGTGGGCGAAGTGGGCATTGGGCTCTAGTCGGCTCCCCTTGGGCACTGAGCGTTGGTTGCGGTCCCTGGTGTTGGCGTCACAAAGCTTTCACTCATCGACTTTGCGCATACCACACTGGCGGGTTTAATGTGTTGAGAAAGAATCCATGGCTTGTCTGAAGCGCAAATGCGAGTCTGAGTGTGTGCGCCAGGCCCAGTTTCCATTTACCATGTCTCTGATGTTCCAATCACGAGGTTGGAAAAAGAGTTCCCCTTCACTCCCTCTTTGGTGGTTCTCACACCCTCAACTCCCTTTATTCTCTCAGTCTGGACAGGGGTTGATGCTATTTTGTAACGCAGTGATGAGGATGGGAGAGGAAGAAAATGGCCGTTCCCTATTCCTCGGGTGCATGTGCGGTGCGGGTGTGTATAGTACCGCATAACTAGGTTTGTACCTTAGTATGTAGGATCAGAGGAGGAGTCTGCATTCTGTCTGTCTGTCCCTTTCCCGTCTCTCCGTCTCTCTCCGCGTTTGCGTGCACCGTGATGTACCGACTCTGCATAGACATGCAGTTGAGTATGTATAGGTGAGACCATAGCAGACCGCAGATAATTGTCTCCCCATCTGCGTTTTGTCGTCATCTGTCCATGTTGAGCATAGAACAAAGAAGAGTGAGTGTATGGATGTAAGTGTGTAAGACGATAGCTGAAAAAGCAGGGGATTTTTTCATGAAGTCTGAGGCAGACACAGACGACAACAACCATGTCTTAGAAGGAGCACCTCATTCACTTCAATTTCTTTTCTCTCCATATTGGTACTCTATCCCCTGCCTCTGTGTCTGCCTACCTGCCTTGCTTTGTCTTAGGCCTGGCCCTTCCTTTATTGCGCCCCCCTTCTATAGCCCACCCCCCATTCCAGACAACTAAGACACCTGTAGCCTGTAGGCCTTTTCTTTTTTTTCTCTCCCACAGCCGAGTTTGACAAAACCCATATCAACCCGAATATTCTACTTTTTCCCTCTTCTGCCTGCACCTGAACTCACTTCTCTTTTCACCACACACAGGTTTATTCCGACCTTTTTCTCTCGAATATTCTATTCTACTCTGTACTGTGCTACAGGAAGGATATCTATCTATCGTCTTTGTTTTACTTGTTGGTAAAGCAATAGTTGACAACTAACTTGAGTTTACACCTCAACTCACTTCTCTTAACTCGACGTCACCTTTTTTTTGCCTTTGTGGCCCCTCGCGCTCCCGCTCCCGTTCCCGCTACAACCCCTCCAGTAGAGAGCCTCCAGCCAAAAACGCCCGCGCTCTTCTACCCGCCTGCCAGACCAAATTACACCGCTGGTCGTTGGGCAGAGCTGCACCGCAGCGAACAGAGTTAACACCACAAAATAACCACGAACACACATTATCGAGACGACTTTGGCGTCACTTCTCGCCTCTTCTCTATTTCTTCTTTCTTGTTGTTGGCGATCGTAAACAGTCCAAACCGACGCCATGCCTCTCCACCAGCGGACTTCTGCTAGCCCATCTAAGAGGAGCAGCTCCTCTGTTAGGAGCACTGTCTCCGCCAGAAGCACTAACTCTTCCTCCTCCTCCAAGTCAAGGGCCTTGACTGGTACGTTCAATGGTCGTCTTTCAAGTTCCCCGCCTCAGCCGACTAACTTGACTTTTCCTTTTGTAGTGCAAGACCATGACTACGAATATGAATTCGATATCGAATCCGAGCTGCGCGACGATCTTCAAAAGGCCAACACAGAACTCAACAAGGCCAATGCCGAGAACGACAAGTTGAGCGCCCAGAACGACAAGCTCAAGGCCACCATCGAGCAGCTCACCCGCAAGCTGAACGAGTCCAAGACATCACTCGAAGAGACCACCCGCAAGCTCAATGAGTCTACAATCTCATGCCGTGAGCTCAAGGCCCAGATTGAGGGTGTACGCTCTGAGGCTGATGTCCTACGAGAGGACAACCGCCGTCTTAACACCGACTTCGAGGAACTCAAGGGCGATAAGCGCCGCCTGAACAATGAGTGTGAGGAACTCAAAGAGGAGAAGGAGGCCCTCAAGGAGGAGAATGAGCGCGTCAAGTTCGAGCACCATGATCTTGAGCAGCGCTTCATCGGTCTCCAGGCCAAGCATGAGAACCTGACCATGCGCCACAATGCTGTAAGCAGCCAAGCTCCCTCGTCTGCCATGACGAGCCCCATGTCCAGCCCAATGCCCAGCCCTCTTCCCGCCCCCATTCAGGAGGGCCGTAAGAACCCCTCCCGTCCTTCCAGCAAGGCTTCTAGCAAGGCCTCTAGCAAGGTTTCTACCAAGTCATCCAGCAAGCGAGAGCCTCGCGAGGACCGCCACCGTGAGCAGGAGGATCGTCACCAGTCTGAGCGGGAGGAGAGCTCTCGTGAGGAACACACTCGTGAGAGACGTCACCGGGATGATCGCGAGCGCCGCGACCGCGACCGTGAGGATCGAGGACGCCCCCCGCGCAGCGAAAAGCCTAAGGACAAGGAAAGATTTGAGGCCAAGGAACGCTTGTCGAAGCGGTTTGATGAGCGCCCTGCCGTGGCACCTCGTCAGACCAGCTTCATCGAGCCATGGGGTCCCGGAGGTTGGTCTCCTCGTTATGATGCCCCTTCAAGCGACTTTGACGCTTACGGCCATATGGCAACAGGACGCAAGGCCGCCAGTGTTGTGTCTAGCGGGGCCTATTCCAATGTCCCTCGCACGACCAGCATCGTCAATGGTCACTTCAGCAGCGACAGCAGCGCATACGATGATGAGCGGTATGAGGATGGTTCTTACCATGCCTACCCTATCCCTAACTAATCATTCTTTTGTCTTGTTTGATCTGCCATTCTCAAGGTTACGTGGTCTCTGACTGGATGCCACCAAAGAGAATGGGCCACAGGTCAAAACAGGATGCTCATGGGGATCGACATGATTCACATGAGCACACTCCCTCCTCGAGACGCCCTCGAGGAGTGAGATCCTAGTAGGTAGGGCTTAACACCAAGCTCCACCTCTTATCTCTTCCAATTGTTACCGATGATCGGATTCTGGCCAGTCACCTTCCTATTATGACTCAATTCCAATGGCGAGTTGTTCCAGGCCTAGTCTACTAATGTGTCGCCTTTCCCCCGCATGGAATATGGTTACCGACACCGGCCAAGATATTTAAGCTCCCCACAGGATTATCCAATCCCACTCGCAGCATCCCAACTTAGACTTACATTTATTTTTCCGTTGGTTTTTGCAGCTATACACAGACCCCAATCGAGTTGATCGGGATCTCTGCTTTTCATACATACGTTTTACATCATTGCCATGAAGCTTTACCCTTCCATTCCCGAGGACCTCGCCGCCTGGGTGCAGCAACAACCTGTATTCTTCACAGGCTCTGCTCCTACTCATGGCTCTCATATCAATGTCTCTCCCAAAGGCCTTTCAGACTCGCACTTCGCTGTTCTAGGACCCAACCAGTGTGCCTATATCGACCGCACTGGTTCCGGATGTGAGACTATTGCCCATTCCTACGATAATGGCCGCCTGTGTTTGATGTTTATGAGTTTCGGTCCTGCCCCTCGGATTGCCCGGTTCTTCTGCCGGTCTAGGATTGTCGAATGGGATGACCCAGCCTTCCCAGATCTGGTCCGTCGAATCTCCAAGGGAAAGCGTTCTACATTTGATGGCGCCAGAGCCATCATTCTGGCTGATGTGTTTGAAGCCCAGACAAGCTGTGGCTTCGGTGTTCCCCGGGTGAAGAGGGGTATATATGCACCTGGTGAGACCTCTGAGAAGAACTTGTCCCTGGAGCAAGTCCTTCAAGAGGGTGTGGATGGTAAAGTGAATGAGCTGGCTGTGTTTGAGGAGAGGCCCACAATGGATATGTGGGTGGCAAAGCAAGTTGAAAACAATACGTTGTTGGATTATCATAAGGAAACCAACGTGCTGAGCATGGACGGTTTGCCTGGACTCAGAGCTGCTCGTCGGAGCGTGGGAGAGACGTTATGGTTTACGGATGCAAAGGCGCATGCAAGGAAGGTTTTTGCTCAGAGCGAAGCGATTGCAGTTGGATTTGTTCTTGCATTGTTGTTGTACGTTGTCATGGTTTCAGTTGGAGCGATTTCAGCGTCATGGCCAAGGATTCAGGCTTGAATGGATATAGGAACGGCGCAATTTTCGGTTTTGGGATACCAAAAAGTACAGTGTTGTTTGACTTTTCAAAAAAGGTGTTGCCTCGAAGGTATTGGATTTCTTTATGTCTTTTACTTTTTTTCTTTTTCTTCTTGTTCCTATTTTCATTTCTAGATACACAGTTTCGTTCTTCTTGTTTGTCATACCAGATAGATTTGTAACGCGTTTGCTACAGGATGCAGGTCCAACAGCCTGTGTAGGAACGATACCGCCCATGTTAGGATAGTTTATTAGTATTAGTAGCACTAGAGTCTTTGATTTGAATGTTCTTTTAAAACGCTTGCTTCCTCTTCTGCCTTTGTGAATATGAGTTGAATATCTGGTTTTCCCCTCACTTTCTTGACGCCTCGTGAGTCATAATGGACTCCGCACTTAATTCAGGGGTTACGCTCCCATGTACGCCATGACCAACTGGCTGACGGCATTCACTAAAGAGGTTCTTGCGGGATTTATCTGATACTATGGTAATGGTTGAAGTCCTTTCTTGGTTCATACAAGATCTGCCATCTGCATTGTTCGGGAGACAGGTATAGGGAAAGCTCAAGAAGCATGCGCATGTTGACATTTTATCCCAAGACCACACCGCACATCTAACCGCAAACTCAATGTAATCACTTATCAACACGGACTGTAGACGCAAAAGTCATATTGCTGCTTCGATCTCTGAACCTAGCATAATCACCCCCTTCCTCGCTACGCCACCTGTCGCTTCCTCAAACGCCACTTCCGCTGGAGTAATTGTCTATCGAAAGATCGACTCTGCATTGGATTCGTAGCATGCGCGCGCAAGGCAAAGGCACAAAGACTATAAATCAGCCGTGCTCTTATCCGCTTGCAATGGTTCAGCTGCTCTGATGCCCGACTCCTGGCTGCGTAGTGTCCATGCTTTGAGATAAGTTGGACTTGTTAAGCAACTGGGTTGCACATTAGGCTCATAACAGCGGCACACGGCGCAGATTAGGCTGTTCGCTAGAGGGGTAAGATGTTCGAGAAAAGTCCGAAAAAACATCTCTTTACACTCAGCCGCCAGCGTTGGCTGGAGCTGGATTAGGAGGAGCAGTCCCTTGATTGTTGGGACCAGAATCTTTTGCCTTATTACCTCCACCACGTCCACGTCGACCACGGCCAGATGCCTTTTCCGGCGCAGCAGATCCAGCAACTGGGGCTGGTGCTGGCATTGCCGCGTTTGCGTTTGCGTTTGCGTTTGCGTTTGCGTTTGCGTTTGCGTTTGCGTTTGCGTTTGTGTTGGCAGGCTTCTTGTCCTTGCGCTCCAAGACTTGCACAGTGCCCTGTGCAACAGTGATAGGACTGGCTGTAACAGCCTTCACAAGACCCTCGTGTTCAGCAAAGTCAACATAAGCAAACCCCTTTCTCTTGTCAATTTCAACGAAGGTAATTGTGCCAAAAGCTGAGAGTGTTTGTTTAAGTAAAGCCTCAGTAACACCTTGAGAGGGGTTGGCATGCTTGACAAAGCCACGAGTAGCATCAGGAGAAACAGTAGGAGGTTTCTTCTGGGCATTAGACCCCTTATTGGGTCCGCCTTTGGAGCCACCGGCTGCATTGTCTGCTTTCGACCTCCCTCCCTGTGCGGCCGGCGCTTGCGTTGTGGTATTCGCTGGTTTCGCCGGTGGGCTGGAATCAGCATCAGTAGCCTTTTTCTTGAGGAGCACAATCGGAGGGCTGGGAGCTGGTTGACTCGATGTGCTCTCCTTAGCTTTCTCCTTCTCTTTGTTGTTTTCCTTGCCCTTCTCCTTTTGATTACTCTTTTCAGCGTTCTTTCCGCCTCGAGTTCTGCGGTTTGCTTGCTGCTGTTTGTTGGCATTTGCAGCACCTCGTCCCTTCGGTTCTGGTGCTTCGGCCTCGGCTGATTTTACAGGCGTAGACGGACTTTCAGAAGCACTGGCCTTTGCTTCAGCAGTAGATGTGCTCTCCTTTTCAGGTGTCTTTGCATCTGCTTCTGCTTTGGCAGCGTCTTGACGTGCCTTTCTATGCGCGCTTCCGGGACTGAGACCAAGATCTCGCTGAAGGATCCTTGCTGCAGCCAAAATTCCCGCACGTCGGCTCTTGGGTGCAGTTTCCTGGGCGCTGGAGTCATTGGGCTGGCTTTTAGCATTGGTCTTCGAGGTTTCCGCATTCGGCTCAGAAGTCGCCTTCTTGGTGAGGATCTTGACGGTTTCCTTGGGAGTCTTTTCTCCTTTTTCGGCCTTGGACTCTTTGCCCTTCTTCTTACCCGAGTCTTCATCCTTGGACGAATTCTTCCCCTTAGCGCTCCTAGAATCCTGCCCGTGTTTGGAATTTTTGGAGGATGAGCTCTCTTTGGCTTTGCTCGCCTTCTTCTCCTTAAGGTACTCGATGAGTGGCGTAGTGGTGACTTTAGCCTCCGCCTTACCAAGGTCGTCGCCCTCTTCTCCTTCGACAGTTTCTTTTGGTGGTGCTGGGTTCGCTAGTTCCTCCAAGAAAGCCATGAATTCAGGATCCTGATCGATTGTTCCCTGTCGAGCATCGGTGCGCTTCTTATTGCTTGGAACCTTCTTGTAAATAGCAAACTCAACTGAAGGGGGACCAATCAAAGAAGGGCTATTAAAAGATGCCTTCGCATCTTCCCAGACAGCGGTTCGCACAGCATCGCTCAGAGGCAAGATATCATCCTTTTTCATAACATGAACGTAGGCGCGACCAGGCCGAGAGGGTTTCGAGGGGCTTTGGATGGTGTTAGTAATGTAAAACTCGGCGGCAGTGTTCAGTGCCATACTCAGTAGAAATCTTTCCTCCAGCGAAGGAAAACCAGTCAACCTTGCCCTTACCCAACTCCCACTCGCTTCCAAGAATTGTTACAAATTCTGCCTGGGTCATTCCAGGAGGTAAACGCCGTATCACGAGCTTTTCACCCTCGTTATGAGCCTTAGTCTTGGTGGGTTTTGGAGTTTCGCTCTCATTCGCATGCTTTCATCATAGTTAGTCAGAGTGTCGTCGTTTCTCGCGAATCTCGTCATGTCACCTTATTGGCCTCGGTAGATCTTGCATTAGAGCCTCTCCCTCTAGCTTTTCCATGAGAACTGTTCTCGTGTGACCCCTTTCCCTGAAACAGGTCAGATATCTATGTCCCTTGCTCCCGAACGTCACTAATCACCTTTGTTGGTTCTGAGGTCTGATTTGATGATGTCTGAGGACCTCCGTTTGCCTGTCGAGACAGGACTTGTGGTGCTTGAGCTGACATCTCGCATACCGCAAATACCTCGGGTTGTAACTGAAGATACCGTTATGTTGATCGATATAGCGAAAGGCTCAAGTGAGTGCTGTAAGGCTTGATGAGTCGCGGCCTTGCTGCCCCGCCAGTGGCAGTGGGGCGATACTGGAGAGATATGCGATTATCCACCGAATGATGAATTCCTTACGTGTAGTCTTAGTTATAAGTGCGTATGATATTTTTAAAGGTAAAGGGGAATATGTAAGTTAGTAGAAGAGAAATCTTGAAGTGGGTAAGAATCGTTTATAAGATTAACCAAAACAGCAGGTGAATATCTTGTTCAAAGTTTCTCTCTCTGCTCATGGCCGAAGAATTCCCGGCGTTTCACTATCGCACCCCTCCATAGCAAGGCAAGCAGGCCTAAGCATAAGCCCCACCCGATTCGCCGCATGTGTTCCAGTACCACGGCCAACACCTCACATATCGCAGTACAGGCTTCGCTGGGCTGGCATATCTTTCCCCGCCATCATACTCCCACATAGACCTTCCATTGAAGGGGCATGCTAGATCATGGCTTCAGGCGTACCTCGACCGGGCCCTGCGAACCTGGGGCCCAATGCCGGCCTTGATGAGTGGCTAGAGGAGGCCAAACAATGTCATTACTTGCCTGAGCGCGCTATGAAGGAGTTGTGCGAGAAGGTCAAGGAGATTTTGATGGAAGGTGAAGACCGCCAGACTCAGATGCACCGCTGACCTGCTGACTCGGTACCTCAGAATCCAACATTCAGCCAGTCTGCACCCCCGTCACTGTGTGCGGCGACATCCATGGCCAGTTTTACGACCTTCTAGAGCTCTTCCGGGTATCTGGCGGTATGCCAGGCGAGTCCAACGTGCAGGCGCCGAAGACATCTACCACCGTCATTACCTCGGACGATATCGAGCCACCAACAGAGATCACAAACCCCAAGTTGAGGAAGAAGATAAAGTCTTCGGGTGAGAATGCAACATCCAGCGGCGCGGAGGAGACCGAGGCAGTCGAGGCAGAGGAGGATCCTGATTCCACAATGGCAGACCAGACCGAATCTGGCGTCACAGTGAACAAGTCAAGTCAAAGTGCCGATACTCGATACATTTTCCTGGGAGATTTCGTGGATCGAGGTTACTTCAGTCTGGAGACATTCACATTACTAATGTGCCTGAAGGCGAAGTAAGCACCCTCTGGTGCTGGTCGCGTGTCTTGGCTAACCATATCCCACAGATACCCTGACAGAATAGTACTTGTTCGTGGTAACCACGAGTCTCGACAAATTACCCAGGTGTATGGATTCTACGAAGAGTGTCAGCAAAAGTACGGCAACGCCTCTGTCTGGAAGGCCTGCTGTCATGTGTTCGATTTCCTCGTCCTTGCCGCCATCATCGACGGTGAGATTCTCTGCGTCCACGGTGGTTTGAGTCCTGAGATTAGGACGATTGATCAAATCCGAGTTGTTGCCCGTGCGCAAGAGATTCCCCACGAGGGTGCGTTCTGTGACTTGGTGTGGTCAGATCCAGAAGATGTCGAAACGTGGGCTATCAGCCCTCGTGGCGCTGGATGGCTATTCGGTGACAAAGTCGCAACTGAATTCAACCATGTCAACGGTTTGAAATTGATTGCCCGAGCCCATCAGCTCGTTAACGAGGGTTACAAGGTACTTAGCGTCCTTCTGTCTCGACAAGGGTTGTACTAACGATGATCAGTATCATTTCCCAGAGAACTCGGTAGTGACTGTCTGGTCGGCACCCAACTACTGCTACCGCTGTGGTAATGTTGCTTCTATCATGGCTGTGGATAAGGACTTGAACCCTAGGTTTAGCATTTTCTCTGCCGTTCCTGACGATCAGAGACATGTCCCGGCAAACAGAAGGGGACCTGGTGATTACTTCCTGTGATGAAGAATGGTGTATGCATAACGGACTTAATGGCATATGTTGCATGTAGAATAGCATAGGGTCAAAATACCCATGGTCCATCGGTGATTTTTAGTGGGAATGCAAATGGATGGTTATGGGTTGGGTAGAGTTGGTATCTCAATTACGAGCAAGGATGATCACTTCATTTATTACATTTGTGATGTTCGTGATGTTTCTTGGCTGTTTCAGTGAACAAGAACTTTCTTCTATCAAATGGTTCCCCATATGACATCGATAACTCTGTTTTGGTAGAAGTTATCTGAACCCTTCTCGGTGGATCACTCACCAAACTCCACCTCCCACCAACATGCCAAAACCAAAGGCCCCCAAGAGCAATCCAATACAAAACGCCATCAACGAATGGTTTGGTTCAGGGCTAGTCTCTGAAATAGACAAAGATCAAGAATGGAAAGCTCAACTCTTGAACAGCGCACCCAAGCGCTTTACCATTTATGAACCCATGGTCTTGCTACCAACAGGAAGCTTCACATCCTTACCCTGGACAACCACATTACAAGACGCCGGCTCAGATTCATGCCAACAACTCTGGTCTAAGATCCTAGCACAACTGTCGACAAAGTCAAAGGAGCCGCTAACTCATCTCGCCGTGAATGAAGGCATCCCTCTACACAAGGCAGGCGAGGCTGCGGATGAGAATGTGAGAAGAAGTCCGAGTGGGCTGCGCACTCTCTGCGGAGAGTTTGGGTCTTCAGATGCCTCGGCGGATGAACCATCTGAAGAAGATTTTGAAAACACCTTATGGGTTTCAACGAAGCAAAATGGGATACACCAAACCTGGGCACCCAGATGGACAATGTTTAGCCGGGGAAATGTCAAAGAGAAAGCAAGACTGTTGGAAATGGGAAACAAGACACTTCAGGGCTCATGGGCGGTTGACCTCTATGCTGGAATCGGCTACTTTGTTTTTTCATATGCTCGACTTGGCATGAGAGTCTTATGCTGGGAGATCAATCCATGGAGTGTCGAAGGTCTAAGACGTGGCGCCAAAGCAAACCGATGGAGCGTTCGAATTGTCCAAGGTGAAGACTTGGCCCTACCAAACGAAGACATTGTAAACGGAGGAGAGCAGATCATTGCATTCCTGGAGAGCAACGAGAAAGCTCTACAGAGGATACAGTCGCTACAAGGTAATGGCATGGCACAAGACATACGGCACATCAACTGTGGCTTCCTCCCAACAAGCGAACCAACTTGGAGAGACACATGGGACATTTCTTCTCCAGCCAGTGAGACATGGCTGCACCTTCACGAAAACGTTGGCGCAAACGACACAGAAACAAGACGCCAGGAGATACAGCGCAAATTCGACGACTGGAGCCAAGGAACAGACCGGACAGCCAAGGCCGAGCATCGCGAGCTTGTCAAGACATTCGCACCAGGCGTCTGGCACTGCGTCTTTGACGTTCATGTTTACAAGATCTAGCTATATCGTGTATCATGCTTATTATCCCAATAATATCGAACATAGAATTTCAGTTTCATCCATCATGATGTCATGCGCCCCAATCACACACGCCCCGAGTCCCTGCCCCAGTCATGGTATTCTAGGTAAAGTAAAATACAGTTCAGTATCGCGTTCTATCGTCTATTGTCGTCGGAACTTTTGAGGAATGTTAGCCTCGACGATGGAGAGCTTCTGCATTGCTTCGAGGCGTTCCTGGGCATCCTCCATCTCGTCGTGTTTCTTAAAATGCTCAATGTCTTCGGGATGTGTCAGGTCCTCGAGCTTGGTGTTGTCATCGTGGTACTTCTCCCAATGATGGATCTCATACTCGTACTCGTCATCGCCGTGGTGGCCGGGGCCAGTGTTGAGGTCCGGGAGTGTCTTTCCAGACTTGATAAAGTCCATCCACTCCTGGCGACTGACAGAGGAGTCGCCGTCCTTATCAAGAAGACCCAGCAGAACATCGCGGACCTCGTCCTTCTTCTTCTCGGTCATGCCCTTGTTTGATTCGTCGAAGAGACCGTACGTTCGCATCAGCTCAGCAGCTTGCCACCAGCCGTCGCTGTTGTAATCATGGAGGGTGAAAAAGGAGTCGGCGTCCCAGCCTTGAACGTGATGCTCCTCTGGAAGTATGGTGTTAGTATGTTTGCGGCGCGATTTGAAGGGAACGGGAGAGCAACATACCCGCCATATGTTTGGTCATCCAGTCCGCATTGGCATCAACAATGGGCTTCTGTGAGTGAGCGCCGCCATGGGCAAAGACGGTAGTCGCAAAAGCGACACTGAGCAGGATACCGGTGCGCATTGTATTATAAACCCGGTGCGAGAAATACAGAAGAAGAGCAAGAAGTCTAGACTTGTGCGATGCAGTTATGACAAGGCAATTGACGCTGGGAGAAGCCGACTTTAAAGGAGTGAAGTTCCAATCTGAAAGGACCTTGCAACGACTCAAGCGAACGTGGTTCCTACTGATCTGGATTTGGAGGTGGGCTGCCAGGGGTCCCGAAGCGCTGAGCCACTAAAAGCTTATCTCCCAGGTACAACGTTATGGCTGTTGGATGGCCTCAACACCGGGTATCAATAACCTGGGCTGGATCGTTCTTTGAACTTTGTAGGTATGTAAATTAACTTTTATATTTTCCATGACCGATCTAGACCAGGCACAGCCTTTCTGTAAGATCAATGCCATAACCATTCTTTAGTTGGACTCTACTGAACTTCCCTGAATCAATCCCTACGAACTCATCTCTCTATTCCTTGTCGTACCGAGGGATCGACAAGCAATATTTGGTGGGGGACTTTAATTAAGCATAGTCCATATCCCGTGATTTGGCGTCAGAAATAAACCACTGTCCGACGCGTCTCCCTATCAACCGCGTTGTTCATCTGAATATTGACTTCTTGTTATCAAAAGCTACATCAAATCTGTCGGTCACAAGATTTCAAACCTCAACATGAGTCGTCAAATTGAGCAAGCGCTGCTCTCATTAATGCCAACATATGGCTCTGATCTACCTCCAGCTCTTGTTGAACTTGCAGGTTCTTTGCTTGCCCAGTCTCGGCACCAAGCAAGTACCCTGAAAGCAGATGAAGAAATTGCTAGAACATACGCTTGCGCAAACATTGCGTGTGATCGGTATGTATCATGAGATTGTTTTGGGATGCGAAGCTTACAATGTCAGCCTAAAAATCACTCTTGATCTTCCGCCTATCGAACCGAGACCGCCAATTCCTCCTCGTATCTACAAGCGCCTCTACACTCATCTTGATAACATTCTGCGCGGCAACTCAACTCCTACAAGAGCTACCCCAGGGCGAACAAGAACACCAGGCTCAAGATTCCGTGATGCCGACAATTCACCCGCCTCTGGCTCACGACCACTACCATCAAGAGCAACACCTACAAAAGAGCAAAGTTTAGCGCAATTTAGGACACCAACAAAGGGGGCTACTGGTACACCTACAAAATCTACTCGCAAGAAGGAAGCTTTCGCCGGAGTTAATCTTCATGCATGGATTCAACCTACCACAAGATGGGTATGTGCAGAAACTGACCACAAGAAGCTGGCTCCTACGATCTTGGCGGGCATGGAGAACATCATAACACCTGCAGGTCGACGGACAGATGACGATTGGGTATTACAGAATCTCACGGCTTTGTTCGCCGCTATCTACTTCTTCGTAACTATGCGGGTCAAAGCTCTTGCTTCTGGCGAAGGTATCGATAGGGAAGAATATGTCCCTCTTCGAAAAGAAATCCTTGCTCTACTCGCCAGAGCACGAAATGAAGTTATAGTTAAGGATCTGGCGGAGGAGGATGCTTGGGAAGGTTGGTCGACCGTCAAGTCCAAGGATTTCGACGATGCGGTTGCTAAAGTCAACGAACGAGCATGGCTCACTGGTGACTGGTATCAAGGAATCGCAGATGTCGTCAAGCTGTCCCAAAGAAGCCATCTCGAGGACGTCGAGATGCAAGATGAGGAAACCATCCCAAAGATGCAAATCAAAAAGGCAGATACCATGTTTCAAGACAAGTACGACTTTCTCAGCGAGGCGAAACGGACAAAGTACATGCACTGGAAGGAAAATATGTTCGCCAAAATTGCTCTATCGACAACTCAAGGTGCTGCCATGGAGGTAGATACATAGTGAAGTGCTAAGCCCTGCTTTTCACCCAAGAATTATAAACACGAACTATCCTCTTCATTTCCTAAACATCGAAGATCCATCAAAAATCATTGTCTGTTCAACATAAACCCGTTTACTGAGAGGATCGAGCTCGCTTCTGGAAGCCTCCGTTCTGGCCATCGCCACCACCAAAGCCTTGACCAGGGCCAGCGACGAAGGTTGGGATAGCGCCTCCAGGCTGGCTTCCACTGCCGCTGCCGCTACCGCCTCCTGGAGTCTGAACGGGAGTCTCAGGGACATCGGGGGTGTTGTTGTTACCGCCACCGAGGCTAGCACCGGGAGTAGGGGTAGTGACGGCACCGTTACCACCGCCGAAACTGTTACCGGGTCCAGCGACGAAGGTGGGAATGACACCGCTGGGCTGAGTCTGATCACCGCCAGGGAGGCTGCCGTTACCACTGCCGTTTCCACTGCCGCTACCAGGTTGAGTGAGGTCACCTCCGGTTGAGCTTCCACTGCCGGGTGTCTGGACGGGAGTGTCAGGGCTGCCAGAGTTGCTGCCCTCACCGAAACCGTTACCGGGTCCAGCAACGAAAGTAGGAATGGTACCACTGGGCTGGCTTCCACCTAGACCACCGCCAGGCTGGTTTCCGCTACCAGGAGTCTGAATGGGAGTGCTAGGGGTGCTAGGGCTGTTACCGTCACCGAAACCGTTTCCTGGTCCAGCAACGAAAGTAGGAATGACACCGCTGGGAGCAGTGCCTGGGCCCTCGAGCCCACTGCCTGGGGTAGGGACAAGAGTAGGAGCGACAGGGGCCTCGGTAGCATCGCCGTTTCCTCCATTTCCACTGTTTTCTCCGTTACCACCATTGCCTCCCTCGCCAAAACCGTTACCAGGTCCGGCAGAGAAGGTAGGGATGGCACCGCTCGGCTGGCTTCCACTGAGGCCGCCACCGTTTCCACCCTGAGAGTTACCACTGCCTCCAGGGGTTGAAATTGAGTCTTGGTTGCGAGATCGACCACGGCCTCGGAAGGATGCACCTTGCACACCACCTCCGGTGCCCGGAGTTTGAATGGGAGCGGGGACAGAAGCACCACCGCCGGTGTTGCCATCGTTTCCTCCAGGCAGACCACCGCTTGGAGCTGCGGCGGGGGGAGTGTTGGTGTTACCGCCACCGCCGAAGAAACCACCTCCGTTACCACTGTTGCCTCCGTTACCTCCTCCAAAGAAGTTTCCAAGGCCGGGAAAGCCACCACCACCGCCACCACCAAAGAAGCCACCGCCAGTGCCTGGAGTGGTAGCAGGGGCATCGTTACCACTGCCGCTGCCGGGCAAGCTGAAGCCACTGCCAGGGGTTGGGATGGCACCTCCGTTACCACCCCCTAGGCTGGGAAGGCCAGAAGGAATGAGGCCAGAGCCACCACTGGGAAGGGCAGTAGGGAGAGCACCGCCGAGGCCAGCACCGGGTGTTTGGGCATCGCCGCCGTTGCCAAACTGTGGGCGAGGCCGGGCCATGGCCGGAGAAGAAAGGGCCAAAGCCAAAGTGACAAGGTTAAGGACAGCCATTTTGATCTTGAAAGAAGGATATAATGTACTGGAAGGAAATAAAAAAGAGGGGAAAGATCGTGGAAAAAAGACTCAACACAGATGCCTGCAACTGAAAGTCTAGTGATGAAAGAAAAGAGCGAGGGAAAGTGGCGATGGAGAGAATCAGAAGCTGAGCAGAAACATCAGAGAAACGGACGTTTATATACAATGTGCCTCGAAACTAAAACATGGGACGGTCGTCAAAGTCTGTCAACTAATTACTCCTATTACCGAACGTAACCCAGAACTCGCGTAGACGTTCCATATTGACGCCAGCGAATCCCAGCTCCGATGGCAAGCTGATGGTTTCAAGATCCAGAGGCTCTGACAAACACAAGCAGGGAGTTGATTAACCACGATTGGATCCCCTGGCGATCTCTGCAAGGGACAAGGGGTAAACTTTTGACTGCATTAGTGGAAAGATCTGATGGAATGAGTTTGTTAGTCTGCAGGGAAAAAAAGGCCGATGGATAAGGCTAACAAGCTCAAGTTTCGTGTTTAGAGACCTTGTCGATAATCGATATATCGGGGGCCGATGTGGGCGTCTATCCGTAAGTCTTGGCCTCATTGGCAATCGATGTTGAAGATGACGCGGCTCATGTTTATCAATCACGGTTTTTGGAGAATGTTTCCTTGCTGTTGCATGGATTGAAGCTCCGTTGATCAAGGGTTTCTCCGTCGTTGGGTGTTTCAGGATCTTTTAAGGGGGTATTCTGATGTTTGAGTCAGGATTTGGTTTCGACTAGAGCCGTACTCCGAAACTTGAGTCTCCATATTTTTAGTCGACGGACATGTTTAAGTCAAACGAAACGACATATAGATCATACCATCCCTTGAGTTAATGGGGGATTTAGAGATGGGCGTTGGTGGATTATTGCGTTTTGGTGATGGTGTGACGGAGAATTCCAGAAGTTTAAAGTTTTCCTGATGGTGTCATTCGGTGATCTTTGTTTGAATCAAGGTTATAATTATTCGGCAGTAATAACGGCATGTGGACAAGGCAATGATCAGCTTGTGCCTTGAGAACAGTTGACTCATTGTTGATAGATCTATTGTGTATACAGTGTCGTGAACAGTAAGTATATCAGATTGATGGCATCGAATCGGAACACGGTGAGAACAAAGATAGTTGAAAGTGGCTATCACAGCGAGAGAAAAAGCTACAAAACACGTGAGAATACCGAATAAGGGCAGAAAGAGAAACAATATCTGCCTCGAGTTGCCAAACAAACATCTCATCTCGCTCGATCATGATGCGATTGGTAGACAGTTCAGTTTCATCGGAACACTCATCACATCCAAGTAGCTGGATTCGTGGGGGTTGCCGCCTGAGTTAAGAGTTGCGTCGATCTTGGGACGAGTTTCGGTGCAAACACGTTGCTGTTTAGCAGTTCAACTTGATTAGGTTGATGGGTATAGGGAGTGTGTCTTATGTGCAACAATAACATCACGAATTAGCACCTAAACACTCCGAGGTAAGGAAGATAAAAGTTGGATACAGAAAGCAGCGAGTATAGGAGAAGGCTCTAAATGACATGAGTATTCGGAAACGCTGTGATATGAGCTGAAATGCGAGTGTCTACACATGAGGCCCAGTGTCGTGGGTGGTATAACAGAGCTGAACTATACTCCCCCCTGACAGATAATCAGCCCAGTTTTCCAGGAACAAAGGGGTGCCCAGCGCTCAGCCCTCCATCTACTGCCCATGCCTGTCCATTAACATAGCTACTCTCATCACTTCCCAAGAAGAGCGCAACACGAGCAATCTCATCAGCATGACCGCCTCTCTTCATGGGATTCAACTGTCCAATCTTCTTCTCACTTCCACGAGCCCTCGCGGCTTCATAAACAGGCGCTGTCATGCCAGTCTCAATGAGACCTGGGCAGATGGCGTTCATACGTACACCTGTTCCAGCGAGTTGGTATGATATCGTCTGGGCGAGAGATACCACGGCTGCTTTGGAGGCTGAGTATGGTGTGGATCCGGCATTGGAACGAATTCCTGCGACAGATGCTGTACCGATGATACTGCCGCTGGCTTGAGGCTTGTCGGCAGAAGTCTGCATCATAGCTGGTGCCGCGTACTTGGCAGCTAGAAAGACACTGCAATATAATTTAGATGATACCGATCCAGTGTATAATGTGGGGAAATTCGCATACCTTGACGTGTTGGTGTTGAGTATCGACATAAACTCATCTTTGCTAAAGTCAGAGAACAGCGTGGTTCGACCGACGACTCCAGCATTAGCAAAGAAGACGTCCAAGCGACCGTAGCGTTGAATCGCGTCATCGACTACCTCCTTGACCTTGTCCTCATCCGCAGCATCGAAACGCCTCGTGTGAACTTCCACCTTGGGAAACGCAGCGTTGATCTCCTTCTTATGAGACTCAAGGTGCGTATCGTCAAAGTCGCAGAGATACAATGCTCGTGCACCGCTTTCAGCGTATTGATGCGCTGTAGCACGACCAATACCCAGGGGTGAGTTTGTGCCTACACCAAATCAGCAGTACTCATTGAAGGAGTTCTCACGTTCAAATACCTGTTATGATGACGACTTTGCCCTCGACGCGGAGCTTACTTGATCCCGGAGCTACCTTGTTGATAGGTGGAAGAAGTTGCTTGCCAATGGCATTGATACGACTCTGCGCCTTGTCAGACATGGCGTGAGTCTGTCTAGTCTACCTGCAACTGTGGTATTATGTCAAGTAGATTGAGATTACGAAAAAGGCGGGTTTTGATTCTATTAATGTCTTTATCATGAAGCCGAGGCTTGGAGTTCTTGTATCTGGGGTATGCCCCTGTTGGGTAAGAAGCTTCCCCGGCTAAAGTGGAGCCATGAGGGGAGTCCACCCCGGAGCCGAGGCTCGGGGAATCTATTCAGGTCTTCCGGACTATCTTCCGCTGAGTCACGTGTACCCTTGAATATATTCTTATACAATCGTTCATTACTCATACTGCTTATTAGGATCATGATAGTTACACAAAGCCTACTTAGCTTCAACAACATCATAAATAGGAACCATCTCCAAAAGCGTCGCCTCCAACATCTCCTTCTGCTCCTGAAGAAACTCCCTCACGGCATCGGGATTGAACTTGATACCCGCAGCTTGCTGCTCGCGAAGTTTCTTGGCGTGTTCTCGGAACCGTATCTCAAGAACGTCTGCCCGGTAGGTGCAGTAGTCATATACAAGTTCTGACTGATTACTTATGGGTCGAGAACCCGTGAGGACCATCTCGTCCTTGACAAAGGGAGACTTGGGACGGAATGCTGTGATGAAGGAGATTCTTTCTTTACCGATGGCCTTGAGTGCGGCGTGTTGGACGTAGCGACCTTGAAGAATCACTGCAGTGCCCTAGAAAGTATCAGTTTATACGTCCACGTCGAGTGACCATGTAACTCACCATGGTTGGACCACGAACTTTGAGAACTTCACCGTCACCTTTGAGGACTGCAGTCTCGCCACCCTTCATATCCGAGCAGTCTGAAAGCATTGTAACACAGACAAAAGGAAAGCTATCATAGTGCCAAGAAAAGCCAACGTTGTCGCTAGTTCCCTTCTTCTCATCCTCGCCATCACTGAAGAGCAGGTTGCAATGGCCGATCTCATACTCGAATGCGTGAACTAGATCAATACCAGCCACTTTTGAAACAGCTTGCTGAACTTCGGGACTCTTCCAGAGAGCGTGGGCAAAGGGTGCTTGTCTATAAGACGTAAGCTAAATAACCTATCATTGTGTCTGGAGTGATGTACTTTTGAGTATATCCTCGGATCTGGTTCTTTGTAAAAGTCGAAGCATACTGGCACGTTTTAAGAACATCTTCGCTGAGAAGTTCACGTCGGACTTGCTTGACGGCAGCTTCAGTGAAAAGAGAGAAAGGGTCGGAGGCAGCGATGGGGGAGACGCCCTGGTTCTCGTATCCCCATTCCTTCATGGTGTAAGTCCGCTTGGGGAACTCGAAGTTTACATGCTTCTTGGCGTCAAACTCTTCGATGGGTGTGGCCTGAGCTGTATCGATGACATCTTGTGGGATCTTGTTGGTAGGTCGGAAAGGGGCTTTGTTGGTTGGGCCAATAACGAAGGGTGCCGGTTTTCGGACCGGAAGGGCGGTAGGTGTGTTGTAGATGACTGAAGGCATAGTGACTGGAACTTATAGAGTTTTGATACTAGACTCCTGTGTAGACGAAGTCCCAGTTGAGATGAGTGTATGTATTTGTCCTGAATTGCAGAGCCCAAGATTAGAAGAGTGAGGCATAAAGGAGCTCCAACGGTTTATATCTTAGACGATCCTGTCTGACCTCCAGTTGACTACACTAGATTGTCCACTAAAAAGGGTGACCTCTATCATAGATGTATTGTTGAGGGGAGGGGTGTATATCGAGCTATCATTCTTTGGTCAAATGATCATGAACTTCATTAGCCTATGCCAAATACCGATGCAAGAAGGTGGAAGAAGCATGTCAATAGTTGAACCAATTGCCTGAAATAGACTGATATCTCGGATCTCGACCTTCTAGCGCTTCTACCACATCTGTGGTTCATGCTTCTATTGTACTGTCTTGTCGAGTTTGGTGATAGCTCGGTTCAGCTGGTGTGTAGGTCGGATATAGTTTCCGCGGCAAAGTAACCTGGTCTCCGATTGAAGGTAGACAATAGTAGAGATGATCAATAACATGAGTCTATGAGATATCAGACTTGTCACTCGTACAATATGCAAAAGGCCAAGAGTTGGCATTTACCATACTGCCTACTAACTATGAAGAAAACAGCACTGAGAAGGAAGATTACGGCCACAATACAAGAGGCTTAGGGATCGTTAAAGTATGGAGCTTTCTTAAGAATCGACTCTGTGGCTGCTATCCATATGACCACATCCAGGTCATTCGCTCATCATTCATAAACATCCGGTCACTATTGTGCAATTCAAATAACAGCCTGTTTTGATCTTTGTAAACTATATGAAACCCAAAGTTACATGGTGTAGTAGCTAAGTTTCTACATACCAGACATTGATACCACACTCCTGAGAATTATCAGCATGAGATTCATGTTACAACTCTGTACTTTCAGGTTTCTCGACAACACTCACAGCATACACACCCCAAATGGGGATTCATATATCTATAAAGCTCTTCACTCGTGTGACTTCCTCATCATACCTCTTGACTTGTATGAGAAATGCCTAAGAGGGTTGGAAGTTTAGATCATATGAATTCTGGTGTTTATCCCATTTCCTGTCTTGTCATGGCCGTGTGACACCTTATCTCGGCAATGTAGTTCCGTATTGATGGCTAGCTTTCTCATCTGTATCATTGTAGGTGTCCTTGTTCAAGCTGAGAAGTCTGCCTCCATGACAAGTAAGTAAGGCGTACGCTTGTTTACATACATCGACACCCTGGACAAAGTCTCTGCATAGATAACTTCATGGCATCGTAAACCATGCATAGACATGGTCAATTATCTTCAAGTCTGTCAGCTATTGACAATTCTTTCTGGTTATCTTGCACAACATAAACTTATCATCAGCATCCTCATGACAATTCCACTTGTGTGTAATGTCGATAGGTTCACATCCCGCTCCTCTTCACCTTGACTCTCATGCAAGACTTGCAAACAGGTTTCCTTGGGAGGAATGGTGCACGGCTGAGGTAGTATCTTGATAGTTGATCCCGAGCTCAGTAGCCATCAGACGGTACTCGCTGTATCTAGGCTCGGCTTCGATTCCGATCGGCTCTGAACCCCGAAATGCTATCGTGACCGCAACTTTTGAAGAGCCGAATTCAATTCTTGGGGTAGAGAGGGGAAGCAATGTTGGAGAAGGACCCCAAAACATTTGAGCTCGGTTGCTGACCCCGACGACAGGATAAGTTGGGCTAGGGGCTCAGAACGATGCTTGATACGAAATACTACAATTGGAGAACGGCGTCTGTATAACGGCGTGTTCGGTTGCCATTTCCTCCTTGGACATAACAACGGGGCATCCTAACGTTAATGGAATGTTGGAGAATAGGTAGTGTGTCGGGCATTGGATTTGGTCAGCGATGTCAAATATATATACGAGCTTTCTCAATGAATTCTATGTCGCCTTTGAGATAATGAAGCTGTAGTGGCCATGTCATCTACCAGAGACTCACGCTCTCCTGACTTGCAAGTAATTTAATTTACCCTAGTAGCGATTTGATTGATAATGCACAATTATAGGATCGTCTTCTTCTTGTTCCCTTTACAAAGCGAGTTGCCGCCACTGAGCAATACTCGACCACGAACCCGCATACTCTCTTCGATTCATATCAACATTTAAATCCTAGTGATATAAACGGGGGTGTAAAGAAATGGTTCGGCGAAACTGAGTTTTGACTCCCGATGGGAAAAATTATCCTCTTCTTCACCGTATTCTTCGTCACCTTCATCACAATGGTCGGCGGTAATTCCCAACACTTCCCTACTGTGACTGGTTCTAGCCCTATAGTGCTTATATTTCGGCCACGTTCTTGACATGCGTTGTCTGCTGTTACGGATACAGCGCATTCCTGCCTGGCAACTTGACCATCAGTGGCTTCTTCACTTATTATGCTATGGTCCTTGTTGCGCCTATCAAGAGGAATGAAAGAAGCGACACAGCATGAACAAGTTTAAGAGAATCACATTGAATCATAACTTTGTAATCATTGCTTCATCTATAGGCTGGACTTTTGAAAGAAAAATAGGAAAGGAGAACTATATCAAGTGCTACCTCTCAGCGGCAGTCTCGGCCTCCTTTCCCTCTTCCTGTTCGTAGTTCTCCAACTTCATGTCCTTGAGACCAAGCTCCTCCTCTTCTTCATCTGTGCGGGTATAGTTCTCACGGTGAATCTTGGGGTCGGGAGCAGGGGGGTCTACAAGAGGCTGAACGTAGCTGCTGGCGAAGGGGTCGGTAAGGACAATTGTGAAGGGCTTCTCGCCACGGATGGCTGCATCAAGACCGTCAAAGAAGGCGGTCCACTGAGACTTCTCGTCGCTGGCAAGGGAGTCACCACCCTGGCCCGAGCCGTCGGCCTCGAAGATCTGAGAGTGAAGATCACCACGGACCTGGGTCAGGAGACCTTCAACCGTAGTGAAGCGACCACCCAGGGTACCAGGGTTGACCTGGAGCTTAAGCTCGGGGCACTCAAGGCCACAAGTCTCACTCTTGAGAATATCACGTGCCAAGTCGGCGCCGTCGCTGACTTCGAGGATGATCTTCTCGCCCTTCTCAGGAATCTCACCACCCGTCTTGACATCGTTGGAGCGGTAACCGCAGTCGTCACACACAGTGGACATGAGAACAACTTGCTTGAAGTGGGGAATATCCACCATCTTCATGTGTGTGGTGCAAGGATGCATGCAGCCAGGGCATGTCGCGGGGAAGCTGTAGACTTCGTTGGGGATGATTTCACCATCAGCAGTCAAGCCAGGGTTTTGCGGTTGCTGAGCGTTGGCGTCGGAGTCGGAGAGACCAAGGGCGGCGTTCTGTTCAGCAGTTCGGGCATATTCGTGCTTCTCCCACTTTCCAACACCATCCTTGAGATCAGGGGCAATGAACGAGTTTCCAGCAGGGTCATCGACCCAGACACGGAAGGGAAAGGCGTCGCCCAACAGCATGGCGCGACCCTTGGCGATAATCTCAGCAACCTTAACATACACCTCAGGAGCCTGCTCCTTTCGCGCCTCTTGTCCCATCTCGAGATCCTCGATGACAGTGGTCAGAAGACCCTCGACATTGGTAAGCTGGCCACGGCCAGCAGGAATCTCGAGATCCAGCTCGATGAACTTGACGGTGGAGGTATCGGACTTGACAACCTGTCGCGAAAAGTCGGCCAGGTCTGTCAAACGCAGCTCGTAGTGGGTTCCCTTGGGCTGAACGGTTCCGGCAGCCTGGATCTCGTTGTTCTGGGTATGGCAGTGCTCGCAGGAGAAAGACATGATAACGACTTCGCGGAAGTAGGGGATCGCAGTGAGAAGAAGTCTGGTGACACCCTATACAGGTCTGTTAGCCAGATTCCTATGCGACTTGTTCGATGATGTGTTGACTCACATTCTTGCCGCAGTTCATGCACAGAGACTCAATCTCTTCAACAGCGCGCTCGTCGTCGTCGGCATTTTGGGCATCAACAGCAGCAGGCGCAAGTTTGTTGACCTTGTCACCGATGCTCTGGAAGAACTCCTCGGGAGTCTGCTTGGTTGTGTCTTCGGTAGCCATTTTCAATTTTTTGTCTGCTGGGATCGAATCTTGAAAATCCAATCGTCTTTTGGTGGTTGTATCCATGGAGGGGTCATGAAATTTTTGGAGGGGCAAGCCCAGTTATGTCATGGGGTCCAGGGTGCAGACTTTGGAGGCGGGCAGGCACTAGAACGTTCGGGACACGCCTGCGGCGATGACTCAGGATAGCGGGCCTAGGTTCATCCGATGGGCCTGTACTCAACTATATCCATGAGATGGATAGAAGTCATGATGGCAAGGCGTCCACTGATAGTTCTCATTTCATAAAGTGAGAAAGACTGAGTGGGTTCGTTGTCTGTTGCTTTTGTCCGGAAAGCAAGGCTTGTAACCCAGCCTTTCGATTTTTGGCTCTTTTCTTGCTGCTAGCATTCGAGGTTTGTTTGGGCTGCTCAACAGGTGTAGAAACTTTCTTGACTTTGGACTGTGCTGTTTTTCGCCTCACAGCTGATCCTGGAGGCGGCATCACAATCTTGGTGTCTCGTTGACAGTTGTCGCAGTGCAAAATCTTGCAGGATCCCTGAGAATCTTCCGTTGGTTTAGGGGTCGAGTTGCCGCTTGACTTTTTGCTCTTAGCCTTCTTCCTCTGAAGACTTTTTCGGGCATCTAACTTCAGTGTTGCCTCTTGACCTGGGATCATGATAATTCCACAGCCTCCACATACGTGTTGTCGCTGGACATCTGAGACTGTTACGCCGTATTGTTGGAGAAGATGGCCACGTTGGCTCATGAGATGAGCAGAAGTCTCTGGGGCCGTGGCCCGTAGGAGATGTGCTGCGTCGGTGAGAAAGTCGATAGTTCCCGGAAGTTCTGATGACGCCATTTTGCAAAGCTGGGGCTTCAGAATATTTTGATTGTTGTAGTTGATTCGAGATTGAAGCTCAGGCTTGAAAGAACCTTCGTGGACAACCTGAGGTAGACATGATGGTGAAAGCGGGTCTGATAAGATATATTTTGGGGATCTAATTGGCCAACTCGTTGACTACGTACAAAGTACCTATTCCGCAGGGGATAATTAACCATCAACTTATATCTTTCACATTCAAAGCTGGTTTGCTTATGACTATATTGTAGGGAATCTTATTTCTCGAGCCTACTTGAATATATCTCCTTTATATGGCTTTTCTATCCTATCCGAATAACACAACGTTTCTGCATCCACGCTCCAAAACACCGAACAGCTCAACCCAACACCAACACATATCGAACTTCAATCATATCAAGAGCGGCGGACTTCCCACTTGACATCATTGATGCTCACTTCCTCGTTAGACTTCTCGTCGTATTCGAACCATTCGCCTTCCTCCAAGTCGATGCCAGTAAACTTGGTCCCCGTCTCGACACCTTCGGCCAACCATTCACCCTAACAGTTTGTTAATATGCCCTCCATCTAGCTGTTAATCCACATACCTCAGCCTTGAACTCGGTGAACTCGAGACCTCTGCAGTCGAACTCGAGGATCTTTTGAGGCTTGGCTGGTTCAGTTTGCTCATAGGGAAAAGGTCCAGTCTTGACAGAGGCTGACGACTCTCGCTATACAAAAGATTAGTAAAATGAAAATAACTTGATATCAAATAAGTTACCTTGCAGTTCTTGCACTTCCATACAAAGTTGGCCTCTCCTCGACTTCCACTCATCTCATTGGTCTCCTTATAAGGTATTAGTATACCTTTCCAATCTGGCGAGCCATTACGTACAAACCGGTTGACTCCAACATGGTTGGCATGAGTCTCTCGACAAGAAGTACACTGAACCTTGAACATGTACCAAAAAGGATTGTCTTGAGTATCGTCCGGGCGCAAGTTCGTGACCCTGTCATATTGGAATTGCCCCTCACGTCAGTAAAGCTCGCTTGAGTTGGTAAAAAGCTTTTAGTACATACCCTTGCAAGTCAGCTGTGAGATATAGAGCAAACATGCTGTGAAATGTGAGAAGAAACCGAGTTGGTAAGTTTTGAAAATGGGTATGGAATTCTCAGACGTTGGAGGCTTTAGAAGCAAAATACAGTCGTTTCAAAGAGCTCCAGCATCGATGAGCGTCTAGTGGGATGTGGTGGGGTGTGACGATAGCGCATTCCAACTGCACCCACGGTAAACCCCACGTGACTTCAATAATCGAATGATCTGTGACTGGCCAATTTCTTGATTGATGATGGCTCCATGAAACACCTCAATTGAACGATTGCCGACAGCAACGACCCTCAATCGCTCCAGAGCGATGTCCTGAGCTTCAGATCGCCACTCGAAATGCAGGCTTTGTGGTCGAGGGCTGGCCAGGTCCATCGCTGCGGATGTCGCGCCTGCGAATCCGTCGTGAGCTCTCTCGGCCGGCGAGTGACAACCGCGGCTCGACCACGAAAAGTCACCTTTGCCGATATCTTCACAGCATGCTACAGCTCCATGTTTGCGACTGCCGCCATTGTCGATGCCGTACGAAAGGAGGACCGAAGGCAGGAATTGGACCGGCAATTGGAGGAGACGAGGCGTGAATTGGCACAGCTGCAACTCCGGAACCTCGAAGCAAGCCAGACGACGAATGGCATTGACTCCGCCCATAACGAAGTGACTTTACACCAGATGGATCAATTATGGGGGGGCATCAAGAGTCTATACACAAACCGACCGTATATGAAGGAGATTTACAAGCCTGCTACCATCCGGATCGATGAGTTCTTGAACCGAGCACATACCGAGGAATACGAATGCCCCGACCAAGCAACGATGGATGCTCTTAGGCGTACGGAATACGATCACCTTGAGCAAGTCATTTTGCGCGAAGAAACAGATGTTAGCATCCGTCAAAGAACCCCGTTGAATACCAAACAGCTCCATAACGCCGGACGCACGCTCAGCCATCTCGTTCAACAATTACTCAAACGCGCCAATGCCCATGACAAGTCGAATTTGCCGAGCCCCAGCTTCGACGAGGCCATGCAGCTAGCAAATGACAAGACTTCTTTCAAATATCTCGTGGAGAATGATCCTGAGAGGGTGATAAAGAACCGGGTCGATCTGAACTCTGATCTTCGCAAAGTCGTGGGTTCAACACTGAGCCTCAAGGAGAAGGTGGGTAGAGTGTGTTATAATCTGCTAGTATCTGCATATCCAGCCGATATGCACACGTACAATACCTTGATCGTTGCTTTTGATAAGCATGGTTACAAGTATCTATCAGAGCCAGTGGTCAACTCCTTCTACTACTACCGCCGACTAAGACCAACTCCATCAACATTTGTCGCCATCTTGAATCACTACAAAAACTCAGGCAACCATGGTCGCTTCTTGCGCAGTCTTGCGAGTCTCGCTGGTCTCGATGGCGAGACAGGTGCCAAACTGAGACGAAGACTGGTGGACGAAACATATGATGGAGCAGTTGACGAAAGGCGCAAGAGCCACAAGGTTCAGACATGGACCCAGACGGGCGACTATTTCTGGGAGCATGCGCCACTGGACAAGCCTCTCATTGAGGCTGCTATTCAAGGCCTTTTACACATGAAGCTCTTTGATCAGGCTGCTGAGTTCTTCGTGACGTGCATGAAGGCCAAGGTCGTACTCAGCACGCATGTGATCAGGCAGTTATTTGATGAGTGTATAGTGGCTCTTGACTGGAGATCTGCTGTGCGCCTCATCCAAGGTTTCACTGACTGTTCAGTTACATGGCCTTCGATGCTTCTCGGGAGGGATGAAGACACTTCTTACCTGATCAGTCGGGTGCGGGTTCTTCTCGACCTCGCTGGTCTTCGAGATGCAAGTGGCGAAGTGTCTACATCGACTCTCGACAATTTGTCTATATCACGCTACCATTTCTGCAAGTTCCTGGGTGATCTGGCAAGCGCAGACTTGACATCTCAAATTGATATGCAAGGGTCAAGTGCACAGACTCGGGATTCGGCTTCAGACCCTGTCAGCGCTTCAAAGAGAAGGTTACTCCAGATCGAAGCGCTTTGGAAAGAACAAGACTCGGTTGGAAAGACGACACGCTCCATCGAGAGCAAACTACTTTATCCTGAATTTTCACCTGAGTTCCGTATGTCAATGGCCTTCCACATTGGAAACGCCGCGGCGGATCAAACAGTGGAGTTGGATGGGGAGATTATGGAAGTTATGTCACAGCTTCCTCTTTCAGAACGAGTGGAGAGAGGTATTACGGAATGCAAGTCCTTTCAAGATTCGAATAATAGCCGCGCTGAGAGCGGCAAAATCATTGGGGAGGAGCAAGAATTAAGGCGAGATACATCAGAAGAGCAAGGTAAGGAACAAGCCGGGAGGCTTTTACGAGATGAGGAGCTGGATATAATCTCGGTTCAAAAGGCGATACCGGTTAAGCGGATGAATGCAAATGCAGCAGAGCGCACTTTGAGAGCAAGGCCAATGCGGCTAACGGCATGGCCTGTGACAGAGCAGCAAGTGGGATATCTGCAGAGGGCGAGTTTTGGTTAGGAATTGAAAGCGATGAGCCGCATGTAACATACTTTTGATTGTCTCACGTACATGCATTCCTTTTGTGTGTTGTCATGTATTGCACCAGCATCTTAGAACCTGCATCAGCATAGAACATGAATTATAAACGTACCATGACTTTATTAGCAAGACATACTTTTTGAGAAGCTTATCATTCCCAGCAGTTGAATAGGTAGCTTAGCATGTCGTCTTATCATAAGCTTGCTTGGTGTGCTTGGTCTTGTAACAGTGACCTCGGCCACGCCCGAGTTGACAATGCGTGAGTGTGCAGCCAAAAGCGCCGCCACTAAGCGTTTCCGTTCGTCATCGTGGGCAAACCCCTGGTCATGAGTTGAAAGTTGGTATTTGTAGCACAGTATCTAACACTTATTGAGAAAAGAGCCCAGCCAACAATGGCGGTCTGCAACCTTAACTCCAGTCTATAGTAAGTTTCCTCGTCAGCTGACACTGTATTCATTTCCAGCCGCATTGTCCGTCCCTGGAACTTGACAGGTTCCAAGGGGTCACGATGCGACCTCTTCAGTGGGTGCGCCCTGAATCGTGCCGTCCAGTCACGAGGCCGTAAGGGGACCACGGGGCCAATTGGATTGGCAGGCTCGACTCCATTTTCTTAGGGGTCCTGATGCAGCCAGGTACAGCCCAGGTACAGTAGAGTAAGTACGAGACGGTACTTTGAGCTACCCCAATATGTCAGTGCGACAAGCAGGTACCTTTTCCCCCACATTGGATGGATCACATCAAATCCATGGATCCATCATCTATCGGATCGACGAATGTTGTTTCAAGAATCAGTTTGGCCTTGTTCTTTTTTTGTTTCTAGGCTTTGTTCTTAAGATTCTGCTTGTGTGAGCGCGCGAGCGAGTGAGAATTGGATCCAGTCAGTCCCAGTCATTTCTCCATCGCATATCTCCAGTAGCTTCGTCATTCCTCTCTTTTTCTTTCTTTCTTCCTCATCTTCGACATCTTTTGTCATACCCTCTTGAGTGTCTCGAGAAGGTCCCATGAGTTATACGTCACTTACTCTGTCATCTCTTGGTCAAGTCAAGTCACTGGTTACTCTTGATTGTGCACTGCGCGCAACTTACTTTGACGTCACTGGCCTGCGAGGATAAGCATTTGTGTTGCATTTGACCGGGAAAGACGAAAGAACCTTTTATCAGCTTGGTTGTTGGCACCATTTCTGTGATTGCGCCTTGCGACAAGAAGCTTTCTGTGTTGGACAACTATAAACTGTCGAAACGCGGTGTGCTGTGAAAGCAAGCTCTTCTACACGAACACAACCTTTCCGCGCTACGGTCGCGTTACCTCCCCATCGATTTTTCTTATCTTCTTTGTTACTCCGATTAGCGATTTACACAGCATGAAATTCGGAAGAAAGTGAGTACAGATGCAACATGCGCTTTTCTTAACACAACCGACTCACTGCTCTCACTAGTCTACCACGCAACCAGGTCCCCGAGTGGGCGGGCTCGTATATCAACTACAAGGGCCTCAAGAAGCTTGTAAAAGCAGCAGCAGAGAAAGCAAGGAATGGAGAAAAGGTGGATCCTGCAGGTGGGCGGCTTTGACGACTCTTGGTGTCGCACACTGAGCCTCTCCCCTAACCCTCGATGCAGAATTCTTTTTCGCGCTTGATCGAAACCTCGAAGATGTCGACTTTTTCTACAACAAGAAATACGCAGAGTTTTGTCGCCGCCTGAACCTCCTCCAGAACCGGTATGGACGGACCGCCGATGTAGTCGCTACCCTGGATCAGGATGAAGTGGAGGAAGTCATGGGAGCTCTACTTGAGCTGAGAAGTCAGTTCAGGAATTTGCAATGGTTTGGTGAGATTAACCATAAGGGCTTCGTCAAGATCACCAAGAAGCTCGACAAGAAGGTTCCGGACCTTGTCACCCAGGGTCCTTATATTGATACGAAGGTCAAGGTCAAGCCCTTCGCCAAACAAGCAAACACGACAAGACTTCTCGATGAGATTAACAAATGGATGTCTGTGCTGTCCGAAGCCCAGACTTTCGATGACACAATGTCTGAGCACTCGACTCGCTCCCTGGGTCGTGCTTCAGCTAAGGGTATGCTGAGCCTGCCTCAAGCTCAGCTCGATGCACTTGACCAGGCTGTACGCAACGACGATGTTCCTGCTCTCGAGGCTGGCCTCAAAACAAGCTATGTCGTCGAGGAAGGCGCCCAGCCGCTGATGCTGGGCCTCTTACAGCGATCGATTTCCTCGCGTTCGAAAACATGTCTCGCGTTTCTACTAAGCAACCTCAAAAGCCTGGACGAGCCAGATGATATCAACTCTCGTAACTGTATTCATCGTCTGGTGATTCACATTGGCCGGACAAAATCCGTCCCCGAAGGAGAACAGGTCTCAAAGTCTCGACCCGTCCCTGCAGGCTCACAATTCAGTAACAAGCACCTCGAGCCTGGTCTGGCAACATCCAAGGCGCCCAAGTCACTGAACCAGAAGGAGTCTCTCCTTTTGACCAAGGATGACGAGGCTGTCCAGCTATTTATCTTTCTGCTTGAGCAATTGCGCCCAGAGCAGAGGGTTGCGCTCAAGAGCCGTGACTCCTTTGGGCGCATGCCCCTCCATTACGCAGCTCAGTTTGGCATTGTGGTCGTGTGTCAAATCATTATGTCCAAGATGCAGCAATGGGACCAATTCCACGTCAAGGATGGAATTGATACACCTGAATGGCAGGATAACGATGGCTATGCACCCCTCCATCTCAGCGTTGTTGGGGGCCATCCATTGACCACTCAAGCTCTGCTACAGGGCGAGAATTGGGAGGGAAGCAGCCCGTACAAGGCTGAAATTCGAAAATCTATCTCCAAATCGGGCGCTGTGCTAGCCATCGCTACTAAGTCCAACTATAGTGTCATCGTGCAGCTTCTGATTGATGCCGGCGTTGATATTAACTGGAGGGACAAGACAGACGAGACTGCTCTTCACGTCGCAGCTAGATTCGGGCACGAAGAGTGTGCTCGGATTATCCTGAAAGGAACTGCGGATCAAAAGGCGGATCTCGAAGCTACAGAGAGCACCTACTCATGGACTCCTCTCCATGTTGCCGCTGTGGATGGCAAGTACAACGTTGCAGAACTTTTAGTAGAAGCTGGAGCGGACATCACTCGCCTCGATTCATCAGGCTGGACAGCGAGAGAGCATGCTGCGCTGAGAGGGCACATGGACATTGCGCGACTGCTCGAGAACAACGATGTTGAGATCGATTCGCCCCCAACTCGACCTGTCGACACATTGCAGCCAACTCCCTCGGACATGTCATCTATCGGCGAACGTCGCTCGAATGGCAACGGAATCAACAATGGCTCGCGTGCTCCTGATGCTGCTATCAAGAGCTTCGGTCATCGATATTTGACCAATGAGAGCCTTGTACTTGTCAGTCTTGGATCGATGGACATGCGAAAGAACATTGAACCGGTCAGTTTGGATCGTGTTCCACTTACCGAAGCTCACAACACGCAACTTGACACCGCTCTATCGATCGTTGTGTCTGCTACTGGTGCCAGTGGTGAGCCCACCATCATCGATCTCCCGGTGCATGATAGCATTGCCACTGAACCTGTCGTTTTCACGACAACAGATGCGGCCAAGGTGAAGCTCCTTTTCGATATCGTCCCGACTTACTCGGGCAACGACAAGCACAAGGTGGGACGCGCCGTGGCGCTCTTGTCTTCCGTCCGACAAACTCTGGGATCTAGCCGCATGAACCTGCAGGGAGATGTTTGCGTTCCCATCATGTCAAGCAGCTTCGATGTCATTGGAACCGTCAACTTCAACTTCTTGGTCATCACCCCTTTCCACCACCCCAACATGGAAATTACATCGAGACAGACGTACTGGAAGAAGCTGGAGTCAACCATGGTAATTGGTCACCGTGGACTCGGCAAAAACTTGACAAGTAACAGGTCTCTCCAGTTGGGAGAGAATACTCTGCCATCCTTTATCGCTGCGGCTAATCTTGGAGCTCAATATGTTGAGTTTGATGTTCAACTGACCAAAGACCATGTTCCAGTCATCTATCACGACTTCCTCGTCAGTGAGACAGGTATTGATGCACCAGTCCATACCTTGACACTGGAGCAATTCTTGCATATCAACCCCGACAAGAATCGAGATTCCAAGCAAAAATCAAGAAAGAAGCCCGTACCCACAGGTGAGCCAGGTGATTTCCGGGCTCGTAGCAACAGCCTAGCACCTAAACGCTCGCAATCTATGGGGTTCGCTGGCAGTGGACCTGATGAGTTGGATGAACGCATGAAGCACACAAAGGACTTCAAGGATAAAGGCTTCAAGGGCAACACGAGAGGAAACTTTATTCAAGCTCCTTTCGCCACTCTTGAGGAGCTCTTCCGAGAACTTCCTCAGGAAACTGGCTTCAACATCGAGATGAAGTACCCTATGCTTCACGAGAGTGAAGAGCATGAGATGGATACGTATGCAGTAGAGCTCAACTCATTTTGTGACACAGTACTCTCCAAGGTCTACGACCTTGCTGGAGAACGTCACATTATCTTCAGCTCCTTCAACCCCGACATCTGCCTCTGTCTAAGTTATAAGCAGCCTTCCATCCCCATCCTTTTCTTGACAGACGCAGGCTGCTGTGAAGTCTGCGATATACGCGCATCATCCTTACAGGAGGCCATTCGATTCGCCAGACGCTGGAACCTGTTGGGTATTGTTGCTGCCGCAGAGCCTTTCGTCAACAGCCCTCGCCTCATCAAGATCGTTAAGGAGAATGGGATCGTCTGCTTCAGCTATGGCACACTAAATAACGATCCTGAGATGGTTCGGGTAAGTCTAAGCACATACAAAAAGATGCATGTTGATTTTACTAACCGTCATTGCAGCGTCAAGTCAAGCAAGGCATCGATGCAGTCATCGTCGACAGTGTCCTTGCCATCAGAAAGGGGTTGACAAGCGGGGAAACTCCCGCTGAGCCCGTCAACGGCGAGAATGGAACAAATGGTACTCTCAAGCCGGATCACGAGCTCAAGGAGCAGTTGGACGAGTTGACGGTCAATGGCGGCGGCCCTTAAGGACAACAGAACCGAGAGTAAGCGCTGCTAGATGGATAGATAGAAAGACGTCAGACGAACACGGCCTTCAACGGTTGGCTCCCACAGAAAGACAGAAGATTCGCTCAACCCTTTTCGGGAGTGAGCTTGCAAATGGCATCTCTATGACACTATGGCCACGAGCAATACCCCTATCATCGTTTCGAGATGACATTTGACGTCTACCATTCGTCCATGAACAAGAGTCATGTTTGGTTAACAAGTATTGACCAAGTCTTGACGTAAAGAGTAATCAATGTGTAACTGCCGCCTATGCAGTGTGGGTGGTATTGTGATGACAACGGCTCAAGCACCCCCCAGCCCATCACTTCGCTTCTCTTCAGATATGAAGGACTCGTGTGTGCAGCCAAACTGCAAGTCGTACGATTCTGCAGTCACTGACATAAAGCCATGTCTCATAAGCCTGCCTATCGCTGGTATCACGTATTCCGTCCTATTTCGCGACGCGGAAATCAGATCTACAGCTACGCCGCATCATTTGGAGAAGGTTACAGTGGCTGGGGTGCAAACTCTACATAGTTGCCGTGCTGATCTTCAAGGTTCCTCTACCAGGGCCCATGTTTTGTTCTCTGGCAGGGAGAAGAACGAGGACGAAGATGAGGCGGAAATAGTCAACCGGCGGCTGTTCTAGGCCACAGCCTAGGTAGGTAGCCATTCACGCATGTTCCTGTTCGTGCTGGATCCTCATGCATGAGAGAGGAGATGGACTCCTGTGCAATATGTATGTCGTGCCCGGAATGGGAAGCCGCATTCTCGTTTGGGATAGTTTTGTTTCATGCCCTTCCTCAAGCCCGTAACCGTTACGTGAACGACAAACGTTATCCAGTGAATTATTGCTTCGGAGCCGGCGGGATTAGACACGCAGAAGACATGTCTCAAGATCTGCCTGATCCTGGCACGCAGACTGTAGGGTTCGCTCTCATCCGAATAGCGTGTGATGGCTGATCATGGTGCATTGCAGAGCAGGGTGAAGGTGACAGAGTACAGGCATCTTCGACTCACTTACTCAATCAGTAGTAGCCTGTTATTTCAACTTGGACCAACTAAACGTCGAGATACGCCAAGGACTCTGCTGGAGTTCTGGGCCAGCAAGGGTAGAAAGGAAGGTGACTTGACGACTTACTCGACACAAGAACCTGTAGCAAGGTTTAGAGCATGTCTCAGTCTAAAGAGTTATCAAAATTGCCAGCCTATCTCACCGTTTCCAAGATTTATTACATCGAAATTCGATAGATCGATGTCTTGAGCTGGAGGCTTTGGTCCGAACTAAAGCAAACAAGTTCGAACTGGATATGCTGTTGATCTTCAAACAGCCCGTTAGATTGGTTGCGTCTGCCTCCTCAACTACCGATAATTTCAAGGAAAAAGAAAAACAGGGTTAGCAGGAAACCGGGAAACTTGCGCGTCGTTGGTGACGAGTCAAGCTGTCAAACGGTGAGATTGCGGCATGATCGTCCTTTAGTGGGTTTAGCTGGTCAATTGGCAGCTGAATATAGGAGCTAGAGAGCTCGCGATGTGACCCAGAAGGATTGTTGGTGGAATATCATATTCGACAACTCATGCTTGATTCAGGTAACCACGCGGTCAGTTGAGAAAACACAAGTCCCTCTCACCTGATCAACACCCTTGAGAAGCGCAAGAGGGATAAGGCCATGAGGGATCATGAAGAATCAAGGGAGAGCTCACCGATTCGTTTCCATTTCCGAGTCAGGACGAAGGCAGCTCCAGCAATTTGTTTTAGCGAATTTAATGTTGCGGTTCCGCATAGGAATCTAGGTATAAACCAAGAAGGCCTGATAGACAAGGAAATCCCTAGTTCGCAGAGGATAATATTACGGTCAATATAGTCAATATAGAGGCATGCAGGCACCAATATGGTTGACCATAGTCATCATATACCGACTATTATCCAGGGGAAATGAAGATGGCGAGGCGAACGAGACGTCGTAGAGCAGATAGACCGGGGCATCATGGTAGGCACCGGTATAGCTACCATGGTAAAGGCTAACTCCGAGCCGCTTAGCCCCCCCCTACGATGTAACGCAGAGTATGGGCTTCTCCATCTGAGAAGATCCGCGTCCAGGATTTTATGCACGTTGAGGGGATTGCTGCAACCCCGAGAGTATGGCGGGCGTGTGGTAAAGGGCGGGAAAAGGCGCCTAAAACCCCCCAATAAGTGTTAATCCATCGAACCA
Organism: Fusarium acutatum; assembly: GCA_012932015.1. NCBI lineage: Eukaryota > Fungi > Ascomycota > Sordariomycetes > Hypocreales > Nectriaceae > Fusarium > Fusarium acutatum. The sequence goes on from JAADJF010000014.1 coordinate 92,686, forward strand.
GACAAGATAGACGTTGCCTTTTCCCCTGTCGCCATTGTTTCTGTCCACGTACTGTACGTTCTGAGATTCTCGTATTAAGCTACCCATGTCGGAGTGACGTTTTGTGATATGTTGCTGAGATCCGGGGGTCCCTAAACAGCTAGCTTTCTGTCATATGTCACATTTCGGCGGAGACAAGGAGTGAGTCCGTAAGAAGAACAATAATGGACAGGTGCAATAACTGTGGACTCGTGGAACAGCACGCAATTGTTTTTATCGAGTCATGTCGTTGAAAGACTGTGAGTGTACTCCATTCTGCCAAGTTCGAAGCCCAGTCAATTATTAAGAGTCAAGCCATAGGCCGAGTTGAACTGAGCGAGGCTGGGCTGGGGCTGGCTGGGGCTGCAAATCCGCAACCCTGCTTATATCAATATCGTGTGGGGATTCGAAATGACACTTGGGAACAAGGCCTGTTCAGGCAACAATGTGCAAAAAGCAGTGAGCAGGTCGAGCCTTGGCGCAAGATTCTCGATCAATTGATCGTCGTGCAAATTGGGAGTTGAATACCCTATTTCTGATGAGAGTTGTGCCGCCCAAGGCCCCCCTCATCTCGATATACCTCAATACAAGGGACTCAGCGACTATGCCGAGAAACTTGTTGGGAACTTGCTTTTCCTTGTACCCATGCATTGCTTCTTTGTAACATCAGCGTCTGTTTCTTTCCGTCATGGGCCACATCTGTGCCAACTCATCGGTGCCGGATGGTCATGAGGGACTTGCTGCGTATTGATTCACGGCATGATATAAATTGTTCTTTAGGGTAGCTCGACAAGGAATTTAATGACGTGACTGAATGTTCCCTGGTACAGTACCCGCCAACTCGCCAGGGAAAAGACATCCTGAACCTGAATCATTCTCTGTATCTGTACATGTTTGAGTCCCCTGTAGGATGTCTGTCAGCCTCAACCCAACCACAGTAGCGAACGGCGGCAGAAGCAATCGTCAACTGAGTTTACTGTTCACACTACTGTGATGCCGTTGGCAAACTCAATTGTTTCCGTTCGTCCTTGTTTCAAACATGTGATTCTGATGTCGAGGACCTCAAGGCACTTGGCAGATCGACAATGGAACACTGGACGTTCCGGTCTGAGGAGCTGCGAACCACTGAAACCACCCTAGATCTCGAACAAGTATACACATCGTCAAAGAAACGAAGCTTTAGTGGGGATATCAACATTATGAACTTGAAGAAATGGTGTGAGTTCATGACTCGCCACACCTAGCACAAGTTTCGCTTGCAAGGGTAGAGGGCGTGAGCTCTACCTAGATGTTCTGCTCTGCTTGATGTTTTCCGCTCCCCACAAGTGTCAGGGACAAATGTCTGTGAGTTCGACTCGGCCGATTGCTCATCTCATCGGGATCAAACGATCAGCAGCAACCCAGTTGCCATGTCACGCCAAAACAGAGATCCATTTAGGATGGCAGGGAACAGACAGTGCGTTGCTGCGCTAAGAGCGAGGTTGTCGCAGGTTGGAAATTTTGTAAGCCTTCACTCCTCTTCGTATTGCTTGAGGCATATGATGCATGTTAACGCAACCCCTGCTTACTTTCCCCTTCAATGTGATACCCTGGCACTACAAGGCAAGTGCTCTCTATTTGCAAGCATTATATGGCTACAATGTCGATAAAGTGTTGACGAGCACCCACTATCTTGCTCGGAACTTGATTAGCACTGGTAGGTTGATGATTTACCGCCGTCGCCGCGGTATTTGAACTGGTCCCACGCCTGCGCCATGCAGATGCCGGCGGCATCACATAAATTTCATCCAAGGGTCTTGATACATGCGCCGGTCCTCTTTTTTCATTGTCATCTCCTCAAAAGGGTCGCTCCATCGGCAGCGAGTCGGGTGGTGACAGTTATCCTACGGTCCGCTCCGTGCCTCGGTTTGTTCCAGTGTCGAACACGCTGCAATCCTGGTGCCGTTCACCTCAAGGGACATGTTCGTGCGTTATTCCAGAACCAAATTGGTGTAAATACGCTCCAGGTCCGCGGCTTAGCGTAATATCAAACGCTTGAATGACTCGGGCTGTCTGGAACTTGTGACGGACCAGCGTACTGATAGATCCACGATAAGGTCAGTCCGGTCCTGCATGGAATGAAACGATATGGATACCGTGTCCCGATGTTGTCGATTGGACCCTTCTCTTCTCGGTCCTGAGAGCCACGTGTGATGTTTCAACGGTAGGGCTTAAAAGAGATCATCGTGCAATGCACTGCCGAGACTGCCTTTAGTACACTCGCGTCAATCGTTGAACGGCAGTTGTAGGCAGTTGTTGCGTAGTATTTGCTCCAGTTACGCACGACCATCGCGCTACTGTCTTTCATCAATGATCAATACATCTGACGAAATTTGTCCCGTCATTTCGCACGCAGTATCCGAGGCTAGTAGAGCAGGGTGGCGAAGATTTGCACAATCAACAATAATCCGGGGTGCTTGTCGAAAACTTTACGATTGATACGACCTTAATTCCATACTGTTATTCGTTCAGTCATGAGGCTGTAACGTCGCAGTCATACAACGGTTACAAACCGGCAGTCAGACATAAGATTTCCGACATGGTTGAAGTTGACACCCTTGTCAGTCTTGAGAGTTTTGTGCCCCTGGTGCAAAACCAGGTCCCAACCTTGTTGGGCAGCGCCCAAAAAGGACCTAGTTTGCGAGCTGAAGTTACACTCGTGACTTCATTCGAGTTGGGGATATGATCTTCAGGTTGGAGATCACCCGAACCAGGACCCTGTACCAAGAGCCGAAACACAGAGTAAGCCCCCCCCCACCTGTCAGTTCGGCTAGGATTGCTAGTGGTTCAGCTGGATCCCTGCTATTGCACTCGACGTCCCGCCAAGCTGGACACGATTCAGACTTTAGATAAGCCTGTCCATCGCTGATATTCTTCTTCAATGCGACTCTATAAAATAGCCAGGATCGCTTCGTCAGCCTGGCATGTTGGAAGTAAATAGCAGCGAGATTGCACTCCAGCGTGTAGCATCCCTGCATATGATCTTTCGTGGGGTTCCAGGCACAAGACTGAATGAGTGGCTGGCTCTCGACGTTAACCAAGCAAGACTCCATGGGTCGTAAAAAGGCGCCAATCAAGGTCCAGTATTGTAACTTGGGTAGAGAAATGGAGTGCAGCAGAAGTTCCGTGTCTAAACTTTTCCAATATACAAGACTCGTTTGAAGGCATTATCTAGCCACTATGCCCCCTGGTCACGGTTAATCAATCTTCCATAGCTCTCAAGCATGAATTTGTTGAGACCAGGCTAGCAAAATGCTTTTTGTTTTGGTGAAACGAAGACATAAGGTCTTGGGAGCTGAAGTCTTCAGTCTCGAGGGCCAAATGTTGTGATCCTGGTCCACTAGCAGACTTCATAGCTTGGGGCACCCGAGTCATGTCGGTACCAATTCCATGGTCGTTCCGCACCCAAGTAACGGATAAACATCAAGATCAAGATCTTTGCTGAAACATCTTTGACGGTGCTTGATTAGTGTCGGTCAGGGCCCAGGGACAGTTGGCCTCAGCTGACAGCTTAAAGGTGCGGTTCCCGGAACCAGCAGGTAGTGCACGATACCATCGTCTTGGTCTCGGAGATGAGAGACAATCTTGGAACTATTGGCCCGTGCCTCATTGGCCGTGTTTGTTTCTTGCCGTCTCGACCGGTGAACCACTGAGTGGCCGCCAAGACAGTTTGAGCATGGGCGCGGGGGAAAAAAAGAAAGGGAAACAAACAATGAAGATCCAATACGAGCGGTTTCGAGTAGCCAATTTCAACTAACGGGCCGCCAAGAGAGCGAGCCGTTTAGGCAGCCAAATTATCAAGCCATGCGAGTTCATGATAATTCCAGTGCCCCTGGCCTTGTTTGACAATGGCAGGCCAGCGGTTTGTTGTACATTGTCCTCTTGTCCCTTTCCAACACTCACTCGAAAATAGAAACATCCAGGTCAATGCAAAGAGAGCTCAGGCTCATTGACGATCTGACCGGCTCCTCTGGACGGTTCCTTCCGATTGGTGTGGACAGGCATGTGGCACGTGGCAGCCAGCCAATGCTAAATCCACCGTTGTTTCGAACTGGTCTCAAATCAGTTCATGGCCCAGAGCCTGGAGTTTGCAGGGCTGAGATCGACGTAGACTAGACGCACCTCAACGCTCTTCTCAGCCAGAAAGGCGCTTTAGATCTGACCCTGCATGTGATTTCTGTGGGCTTGGTGACAGGTAACGATAACGCACGGTAGTTGTGGTTAAAAAAAGACCAACGTAAAGGAAACACTGCACTTTAAGTCTGTGCATGCCGGTCGCACGGAATCTGGCTGCACGGCTATCAGATCAATGCTTTTGAGGCCCTCTCAGAGCCAAGAGAGGCCCAGAAAGTGATGGCGGTATCGTTTGTTTCTGTTGATGATGACTTGTATGAAGATGAATCTGCTTGTCCCGTTTGTGGGGTAATGAAATTTGAAAGAGCACCTCCTGAACCCGTGACGTGGCCGCCTCAGGCTCAAACGTCACTTTCTGGCAACCTAAGGTATAGACCGGATCGATAGTTCCTGCCAATGGATGGATGTTCATGCTTCATTCGATCGCACCTGGCCCAAAATGACATTATATTGGCACAGATCATTCAACCTCAAATATGCCACAGCCACAGGCACAGCTAGTATGTCCTCAATCTCCGGGGAGACACTTCCTTTCTTCCGGTGTTGAGGCTTGTTCAGATGGCATCGTTGGCATCATGCTTCCTGCACTAGTGTCAGCAACTCACAGACTACATTCAAAGCGTCATGCACTGTAGATATGTTCAGCATCTGTCAAAGCGCATCGAGGATCTCGCGCTTATCGGCATAATAGAGGTCATCACAGACGTGCCTGAGTGCTGTGCGTTAGTTTAGCTATGAAGTTGAGTGTTTCATATGCTAATGATGATGAAAGTCATCCGACATCAACAAGCCACAGAACGATCTGGCCAGAACAGTACTCAGAACAGGATAAACCTGTAAGCGAACAGAGTCAACAGACCTATCAGAAATTCCTAACGACATGCAACGGCTAAAACAAAAACATATGCTCATTTCTCGAACCAGCCGTACCGGAAAGCCCACAATAGGCCGCCCTCAGTTAGCTCACGATAATAATACAACCGCATGATAGCTGAGCCGCAGTCCTCGGGAGGGAATGACAGCGGACACAACTGAGGATGGATTGCGCCACTGAATACTTGAACCAAGAGCATATTCTCAACTCGACACCACTGACAATGTGTCGTTGTGAACCAACAATCTCCAGCCTGCAAGATCCTTGGCGAATGTCATATTCATGTCATATTCAATCATGGACACTAGCGTGGCGGATATGCATTGATAATTCCTGCAGAGTGTCGGCACCAATCTTCCCAGAGCTCGGGACATCACATCACGAGCGCCTCTCTGGTGCTGCAGGATCGAGAGCACAGCTGCAGGTGGCCGTGGGAAGCGGTGAGATTGAGTCCCCGTAAGCAACTGCAGCTATCGAGAGTCGAAGGCATCGCTACCGTTACATCGCAAGGTGAGCCATTCAGGGTCATGCCTCGCAAATCTGGCAGGGTGATGCTGGTCGAGTGATCTTCACGGGCATGTTACGGAAGGCCAGGGCTCCCCTCACTGAATTTGTTTCAATGCACGTTTTGCACAAGTTGCTTTCGGAAACAAACTCGGCCGAGGAACGAGTTGTGCAAAGCGGAGCAGGAGCAGGGTCCCCGGGTACGACACTGCGAGCCTCACGGTCTAGTCCAGATGATCAGCGCATTGCGTCTTCTAGGTTGACCCTGGAAGGGTCGGAGAATGAATTTGTGTTGGCCCTGAAGAACTCTCGGTCCGCAAACCAAGCCGACTGGTGATGAGCCAAGCATGTGGGGTCGATATTTGCAACCGTAGCCAGCCTCTTCCCCCAATTCTAAACTCTAATCCAGGGTTGAAGGGCGTCTATCACTACCTATCTCATGGTGTAGAGGTAGCCTCGAAAACACGTTGCTAGCCTGGCTCTGGCCCTTATCCATGACTTGCGGACTATAGTAACTCCTCTTATTATCTGTCAATGCTGGGGAATAGATATAGGAAGAAACAAACATAGCTTGCGAGATCGCAAGCATACCCTGGATATGGATGTTTACACGGAGGAACCGAAGAAATCACTGCCACTTTTGACTATTCTCGTTTCTCATGCCTGGCTTTCTTCGAGCAATGACACAATGCCTTCTGTTTCAGACTCATACTTCTGCTACCCCGGGGCATAGTTAACACCTACTTTAGTTATTGGAGTGGCGCCTTGGTGAGTAGTCGTCATTTTCCCATCAGCCGTTCATGCTTCTGGCCCAAAAGGAACACACAATACCCCAAATATTCCATGATCAATTGAACAGGGAATGCTCAATAGTCTGGTCTATACTGTCGAGGTTCGCTACAATGGGGCTTTGTGCACTCCTCAGAGCTGTCATCACTTAGACCGCTGACTTGGCGTCAGGGGAGGTGAGAGGGCTGTGCATGCATGGCCAGCTGATCAGCACTCAAAAGTTAGCAGCCATATTTAATGCAAATACTCCGGAAAGATGGTGTTGTGCTCTGAGAGGCTGTTGATCACTTGGTCTTGTCTAAGGAGCGCAGGGTTGCATTGATGTCTTCACCTCAACAGCCAGCTTCAGCCCTGAGGATGAAAAAGAGACAGGTCAGCTGCCCAGACCCTGCTGCGTGTCAATTGAGATAGGTTGGGCTGTGTGACTTCTGTCAAATCTTAGTCCAAAGGGATCAACGCTTGGGATTAATCTCATTCTCCAGTTGTTGGCTGAGCGATGTGGAGGAGGCGTTGGAAACGTTGGGGTCTCAGAGAGTAATTCGGCAAATCAACATCAACGTAGCCCACTTTCAACTATCAACCAAAAACACTTAATCTCATTGCACCACCAGGTCCTACGGGACAAACCTTCAACAGTTTTAACATTTCAAGGGGCGAGAGGATTAGAGACGAGATGACATGGCATGAGATGAGATCGCACTTCAGTAGTAGGTAGCAAAGATGGTGTGTGAGTTGTGCATTGGTAGTAAAACTCAGGAAATAAACAGAGGCTGTAGGGTTTGGTCCGCGTTGAGGAGGCGTTCAAGGGTGCGGTAACCGGCATGCAGGATACTGTATTGCAACAGGGGATCGCCTTGATAGTGGGAGCTCAGTTGAGGCCCCTGCCGTTCCGTGGCTTTCAAGTTGGAGCCAGCAGCGTGGGCAAGGCTCGATTGATTTATGGACTTTGGCTTAAAGACAAGGATTAGACAAAGGTTGGGCAGGTCACTGCTTGTGTAGCGCTGCGTGTAAAGAGCCAAGTCAGGAACGGCGTGAACAATCAGCCGGGTTGGACAAGGGTTTTCACTGTGGGTGGTGGAGTAGAGATCTTGGTAGGTTTTATGGCCTGGCGTTTTGTCCATTTCAGGGTAGAAAATACGTATTTTGCACGTCATGGTTCCTCCTCAAAATCAATGCGATGCTATCCACCTTTGGAATGCTCGTTGATGGCTTGTTCTGTGGCCTTTTGCAGTTGGAAATTGCTTCACTCCGACTCCGTATCGTGAGCCTCTAAGCACTTGCAGGAAGGTTAATCTGTATCTCCGGATCTGAACGCCGTTACCTGTTCGGGCCTCTGCTCGGACGTCTTTAGGCTAGGAATGGACGTTGGTGAACGAAACGAGGTGTGACACGAGCGCCAGGACCGGCACGAACCCTTAGGCCCATGTTGGTGAAGTGCTGGTGCTGGTGCTGGTGTTCACATACGTACTGCCAACATTACTGGATCCCCCGCCGTTTGGTTCAACTCCCGTCTTGTCCAACGTCCCAAGTGCCGTGAGAGGCAAGTTTATTTAATCGCCGACGACATCTGTCAGAAGGATTTGTCGAGTCATGGTGCATGGGAATACTGGCTGGATATAAGAGATAGTGATGATCACCTGCTCACCGACGATCCTCTCTTTTCTGATGTAATTGATTTTACCCTCGATTCGACTCTGGAGAGGAGTTACTGGCAACATGTCTTTGGCGGGGGAATGTCTGGTGCAAGCAGAACCCCTGTTTTCTTCTTGGCAGTGGCTGATCATAGCAACTGCCTGCATAGAAGCCCCTGTCCTCGTACCGACGGACATGGACATGCCGACTTTTGGAGGTCTTTGGTTGCGATAAGGCATCAAGAGAGGCTTGAAGTTACATATGAGGACTTGGCATGTGACGGACATGTACTGTTAGGCTCTGTACCATCAAGTACGTGGCTTGCTCGATTACCAACTTCTGTCTCCGACGACAGAAGCCAGAACCAGAGCAGAAGCAGAAACAGAAGCAGAGAGTAACGTTGGACGCTAGACAAGCATTTCAAAGTTATGAAATCCAGCCAAGAACCCGTCTGTGATCGACCTTTACAGTGGATGGATCCACTAGCAGTTATCCACTGTTCATTTTCTACCCAATCTCCAATGCTCCGGTGAGCTGGTCAGGCTGGTCCATCCCGTCCGTCTTGTCTTGTCTCAAAGAAAGAAAACCGCAAGGACCACTATCGCACTCTGATCTAGCTTCATTGATCGTGGAAATACCCACTAAAGAGTAGGGAGGGAGGGGCCCTGCGGGCTGAGCCTGAGCCTGCCCGACCCCGGCCGCGGCGCTTTCCCAAGCCAAACCAAAGTATCAGCAAGTAATGGACCTCGGTGGTATCCACTTTGGATCTCATCTCATACGCCCACGATGACCCTCTCTTGTCTCTCGACCTCTCTCTCTACAACACGCCCACACTCTTAGGTAGGCTCCTCTGGCCAATGCCTCATCCCGGACCTCAAACGCAGCAGCAGGACGAGCCACTGTTACAGGTTAAGCACCCTTCGGCTCCAACCGGAGTCTGTGGTGCAGCAAGACGGAGGCAACTCAAATATTGGGTTCCCTCTTCTCGATCTGTAACCAGGTGTCTGGTCGTCGGTCCGTCCTTGGAGGCGGTCCGGTCCCCTCTTTCTCCGCCACAGATTCCAAGCAGCTGGCTCAATAACCGTCAACCTGGATATGCGTCGTCCGTTTTCACTAAATCCTGATCCCATTTCCGATGAACAATTCTACTAGCGTTGATTCATGCATACTGCACTGTATGTCTAGCCAGTCAGTCAGTCGTTATTCAGCCTTCCAGCCAGTGACCGCTCCCACTGCCACCTCCGCAGAGCAATAGATAGCGGTGCCTTTAGAGGGATCTGCCATCCCTTGCCTTGACGCCCCAAACTCGACGCCATCAACTGGTTTAGAGTCCTCGGCTTCTGTGCCCCCTGTCCCCGTCCCCATCCGCCGCCGTAGACTGGTTCAACGTCCTGGAACTTGCAGAGGAGAGGGTGCCTCTAAGGTAGTGCGTGCCAAAATGTCCCTCCCCTCCAATGTGCTCTAACCTGGACTAGCTGGCCTGGTTAATAATGCTTTAGGAATAAAGACAAACCAAAAAGCATCCATTGACTCCATGGAAAAAGTCCTGTAACATGGGGCAGAGGGACGAGATAGCCCCTACACAATTACACCGAACGGCAAGTTGCCAAAGCCAAGGCGAGTTGCAGCGAAATACAGTAATGGGACGAGAGCGTTAGTGGCTCTCAAGCGCACTAAGAGGCTGGATAGCGGCCGGCACTACACCACCTCGGATCATTATTCGAGTTGGTACATTCATAGAACATACCATGCAATACCATTTTTATACGGCACAAGAAACGAGACTATGTCTAGAGGACGGTACAGAGGCGCTATTTGCACTTCTAAGCCCACATTGGAAACTACTGTACGCCGCCATCGACACAAACCAAGGTAGCCTAGAGAGGTATCGACGGATGGATGCTACTGTACTCAATGTTGGAAAAGGTATACCTCGTCTCAGTTCTGGTGTTAGTGCCAGCCCTTTTCTCCATATCTTGCCTTGCCTTGCCTGACCTTGCTTTGCTTTACTTTGATTTGCTCGTCATCCCTGACCCTGGATACGTCTCTCTTCATCTCCCTCTTTTATCAGCCTCCCTCTGTTTCCTTTCGTCACGCTCATCCACCCTCCACCTGCCGTCCTCTCTCGATCCCTCATCTGTGCCCCCCAGTTCACTCGCTGCCGGATGGGACCCACTGAAGCCCGCTGTTGCAGTGCAGGGATCCCTTGACTTCTCTGATCTCCTGCGTGGTTCCTTGATAACCCTGGCGTATGTATACCATGCTCGCTGCACGCCTACAACTGGAGTCAGATTTGCGACGGCCCATGCTTCGAGCTTGGGTTATTCAGTCTGGTATTTAGCATCTGCATGGCCCTGGCTATTTTACCACAGCACTGCACTACACTACATCACACTATCCTCTTCGTCTTCCAAGCACTCCCGATCTCCACTGCCCTTACCCAGCGGGACCGGACATAGGCCCATAACCCAGTGACGACCGTTGTTGATATCTGTCGCCGAACCCCCAGTATTGTCTGGCTTGATGGACCTGTATCGACTGTCTACCTGACTCGATTCACATCAACTAGACGTCAAATAGCTTGTTTTCACGACTCAACACTCTCAGGCGAACCTCGGAGTTCAGTCATATTATCGACTCTTGCTCGCTCCGAGTCCAATCAACTATAAGCTTCAATATTCCCCTGGCTCATTCACTTGGTCTCTGATATTATCCCTCAAAAACCACCACCACAGCCATAAAGCTCTCCCCCAGCCCCAGCCAAATCTCTTCCCGATCCACTAGGCAATACTTGGACCGCCTGCATTAACACGGCACGCCCTGTTGTTAAGACTTAATTAAGCACTCAGTTCCCACACAACCTGGCTTCTGGATTCTCAGCTTCACCCGTCTTTTTATATCCCACCTTCAGCCACTCTACACCTTCACCTTTTTATACACAGACAATCGCGCAACTTCTTCACCTCTTCAACAGTGTAGACACTCTTCGATTGTCAGATCAGAACTTATACGTCACCTTATAATCGCTGATTTATTTACAATTGGATCTCACCGCCGCCTCTTATACCCTAATCCAAGGCCTTTGGCAAACGTCGACCTGTCATTCCTTCAACAAGTCTAGGCAACATCTTTTGCATCGGATCTTCAACTCTTCCCCAGCGAGCGTCTGAAATTATTATGCTGTGACAAGTCAACATCTCGCCAACAACTATTTCTGCCTTATCTCTGCATCCTACACAAGCATTGCCTTAGAGGCACGTCCAAGTTTTCCAAAATCATGGAACTTATGGAACTAGTCGAGAACGAGCCCACTGCTCGTCCCTTCCAGTGTGACTGGCAATCGTGCACAAAGGTTTGTTGCCAGAATGATCCGTGGCCGTAGGACTTGACTGACTCCTGTTGCAGAGCTTTAATCGAAAGTCCGATCTACAGAGGCATTATCGTATACATACTAATGAAAGACCATACGCTTGCTCTATTCCTGGCTGTGGGAAGAGCTTCATCCAACGGAGTGCTCTGACTGTTCATATTCGGACACACACAGGAGAGAAGCCTCATCAATGCCAGCACATCGGTTGTGGGAAGCGTTTCTCGGATGTAAGTGTAGACTAAGCCAATGGTTCGAATGGGATTAACAGATAACACAGTCGTCAAGTCTGGCTCGTCATAGACGAATCCACACCGGAAAGCGTCCATATAAATGCGCTCACGATGGATGCTCCAAGAGGTAGGCCGCAACATAACCATCGAACCCATCACATACTAACTCGACCTCAGCTTTTGCCGCAAAACAACCATGGTCAAGCACCAGCGGAGATCCCACCAGCAAGGAATGAACCCTAACGACATCGACGACTGCTCCTCGGATTCTGACGATGACGAGTCTCCCTCCACTCCTCAGCACTCCTCGATGACTTGGTCACCTCATGAAATGGTTTCCATGAACCAGGGTGCCCCTAGCGGGCCCTTACATCGTGCCTCCTCTTACGCTGATTTTGAATCACAAGTCCATGGCCACCACATGCCCCAGCATTACGGCAACCGGCAAGGAATTCCCGCCAGTGTTCCTCACGAGTATCACGGTACTCCCGTCCCCGAACAACACGCACACGTTCAGCTCGTCCATCGAGCAGCAACCATGCCGAGACAGGCTTACTATGTCACCGAGGCCGGGAATCCAGGTGTTGCTACCATGACAAGCACTGTACCGCCTCATTACCAGCTATCGCAGCAAGTGGAACGACCTCCCATGGAGCTTCCATATTCAGCCCCCGGAATTGCGACATCGATTCAAAGCAGTCCAAGCACCTTTTCTGCCACATCAGTCCCCAGCCCTATGATTCCCGAGGGCTTTTACGCACACCAACCTGGAAGCCAGCCAGCATACACAACAGCCGAATCTCAGCCAGCAATGATCCAATACCAGCAACCTATTCAACACCATATGGCTCAACCACAGCAGCCAGTGGTATCTCAAGCGCAGCATATTCCCCCAACGGCCGGACACTACGCTCCACCGTCAGCCCACCCACAGCAAGAGCAGTGGCCACACTATGACCCGCCGATTGAAGTTACAACCATCGGACAGTTGCCTGCATATGGAACTGCAGTTTATGATATTTACGGGCCAAAGATTGAGTTTGAGGATCCTTCATTGCAACTACCCAGCAGCAGACTGGCGAGCATGTGATGAATGACTGCTTGAATCACGCTATATTTTACGAATGCCATATTCAACACGTTAAGCCAATACCCCTTTCCATTTACGATAATCACTTGTAACATCACGATCATACCAAGGCTGGACCACACAACGATCTCTGTTTCATGAACTTAATTATTATTCTTGAAGAGGATATACCCATCGGGACATTATTGGGGGAAACGTACTGTTCTATTGCATCCACGAGCATATCTCTAGAACACATGAAAGATGTCATCCGCGATTCGAAAAGCATGTCATTTGGCGTTTCTGTCTTGCTTCTTGCCATGAGTGGAATTCTGAGAGCAATTTATCTTTTGCAGCCAATGTTCCAGCTTAACATTCCTGATATTGGGTGGTTGGCATTACAGCACCCTGTGTCATCCATCCTTGATAGCTTGGATTATACTAATGGCACTATGTTTTTGAACCTTTCTCTCTTCTTGTTGGCTTTTACTTTTTTTTTATTCAGCATTGAACAGCACCTATACCCTTTGAGAGAAATGTGTCGATATTGGATTAGACAGATACTTAGTAAGGGGGGCAGGGGGGAAAGACCACTGGGGATAACATTTTGAAAAGGCATAACAGGGTTTCATGAAGATTCAAGAGGACAAGAAGGTTTTTACTGGGACTTTTGGGGGGCGATAGGGGCCATGGGGGAATATGAGAATACCCACGCATGACAGAAATGGAGAAAGTAAACGAAGCTCCTTATTCACATCTAATATGCCCACATAGAGATCCATCCATGAGATCTAAGAAACCAAGAAACCGCCCTACGCCTGGTGCGAAAGAAATACCTGAGATATTGGGTGAAGGATATAGAGTAGCAGTGCCTGTCACAAAGTGGCTCGCCTAAGGGTCACCTAGGTTGATCTAAGTCTCTCCGAGTGTTTTTGTCACTTAGAATTGACGTCTCAACATGTCTCACTTCCACTAGCCTGCCAGATCTATCCCCCCAACACATACACTAGGCTTCTGCTGATTACAACAACCAAAATCCTGAACACAAACTGTTTTGCAAAGTCACAGTCAAAGCATCACTGCCACTTACACAGCACCTATTAACAACCAATGATAAGAGGGTTGTGCCATGACCGTGATCGGGAGGCGGAAGATCTGATGGCCGAGAGAGGATGACTCAGCATCCTCTCAAATAGGAAAGGACCCATCGTGTGATGCCGAACAGCGGACCAGAGTGGCAAGCGAACCGAACTCCCCATCGATTACATACTGATGATGCCTGCGCGCGATTCACTATGAGTGCATCCCGGTAGACAATCCATTCGTCTCTTTGAGTAGACTTACCACAAAGCAATCTCGGTGTCACGGCAAACGTTTGCCTCCCGAGAAACCGTTAGACGTGGCGGAGGCGCAGACCATCTGCCTACTTGCACGTCATCAAGACACTTTACAACCAACCTTTTTCTGAGCATCAGCACGAAAATCATCATCCCGAAGGCACTTCTGGTGCATCTGGTTCCCCAGCATGGCTTACAATGCCATGATGCTGCCGGTATGTTGCTGCGGAGTTTAGGGGAAAGCTATCGCCGACAGTAACTAACGAGGCTCTAGAACATGGCAGCGACAACAACGGAGTTATGGCCTTCGATTACGAATATCGCCATGGCTCCCTGGCGGCATATGACTTCAGTCATACCCAGTCGATCGGTCCCTTCGAAGAATGGCGTGGAACAGACAAAGGTGGCGGAAGCTCAACGAGTATGTCGCAACTCTTTGACATTTTCAACCATCATACTAATCTGTGTTACAGGTGACCGAATTCCGAATCCCCGAATTCCTTCAACAAGTTGACTTTGGTTCTCTCTCTCGCTCACGATTCTCTCCCATGACCCCGATGACCGCTCAGACAACTCTTTCCAATATGGGCCGCATTGGCCTCCGAGCGGCCAACCCCATTCTGCGACACCCTCAATTTCAGCCCCGCGTATCGACCCAGTCGTCTTTCCTACGCTCGTTTTCGAAGTCTTCTTCCGGTATTCTCTCATCTCCTCGTGGTATCTCAACTCTCGGTGCATTTTCTGTTCAGCGCAGAGCATTCGGCAGCTCCAATGGCATTTCCCGTAACCAGCTGGCAACATTGGAGGAATCCGCCAATCGAAACCCCGGTAATGCGAACGCGCAAAACGCTTTCTACCAGCTCCTTCTCCGCGCCAACATGCCTGCTATTCTTGTGGAACGATATCAATCTGGACGCTTTGCCTCCAACGCTGCAACCAACGATGCTTACCAGCGAGCCCTCACGATGCTTGGTGTTAACGCTAACCAAGCTGCGAATGCGCAAGGTGCTGTGAACGGAAACTTTGCTGGAACTCAATGGCCAACTTATGAGCAAGGCATTGCCAACGCTGCTGTGGCTGGATCCACCAATGGTGGTAATCCTATGGGCCACAAGGGTGAGCCCATCCACGTTATCGTTCAGGAGTCAACTCGGTCTACTATCTTCCGCTGGGTCAAGTTTTTGGCTATCTTCATTGTGACCACCTATCTCTGTTTCGCGCTTGTTACTATTGCCATCGAGGCGTTCAGTACATTCCGTCGCGGTGGACCTAGTAGCAAGGCAGACTCTGAGGTCAAGGCTGAGAAGCAAAATACTCGGTTCAACGATGTTCACGGTTGCGATGAAGCCAAAGAGGAACTTCAAGAAGTTGTTGAGTTTCTGAAGAATCCCGAAAAGTTCAGCGATCTTGGTGCTAAATTGCCCAAGGGTGTCCTCCTGGTTGGTCCTCCTGGTACTGGTAAGACGCTTCTTGCTCGAGCTGTTGCCGGCGAAGCCGGTGTCCCCTTTTTCTACATGTCTGGTAGCGAGTTTGACGAGATCTTCGTTGGCGTTGGTGCCAAGCGAGTCCGTGACCTCTTCACCGCGGCGAAGAGCAAGTCCCCTGCCATTGTTTTCATCGACGAACTCGATGCCATTGGAGGCAAGCGAAATCCACGGGACCAAGCCCATGCCAAGCAAACACTGAACCAGTTGCTTACCGAATTGGATGGCTTCGATCAGGACAGCAAAATTATCATCATCGGAGCCACCAACTTGCCCAAAATGCTCGACAAAGCCCTTACCCGACCTGGACGATTTGACCGCCATGTCAATGTTGAACTGCCCGATGTTCGTGGCCGTGTTGCTATTCTCAAGCACCACGCCAAGAAGATCAAGGTTGGACCTGATGTTGACCTCGAAGCTATTGCTGCTCGATGCCCCGGTCGATCTGGTGCCGAGCTTGAGAACATGTTGAATGTTGCCGCTCTCCGAGCCAGCCGAGCCAAGGCTAGTGTTGTTCGGAAGCAAGATATGGAATGGGCCTACGACCGAGTCACCATGGGCTCCGAACGCAAGTCAATGGTTGTCACTGAGAAAGAGAAGGAGATGACTGCTTATCACGAGGCTGGCCATGCGCTTGTTCAGCTTTTCGATAAGGAGAGCTCAAACACTCTGTACAAGGTCACAATCCTCCCCAAGGGTCCCTCGCTGGGCCATACCGCCCAACTTCCCCAGATGGACAAGTATTCCTACACAGCTGCTGAGTATATGTCAAACATCCGCGTCGCACTTGGAGGAAAGATGGCTGAAGAGCTACGATACGGTGATGACAAGGTGACATCTGGTGTTTCATCGGTAAGTTTTAAAGGAGAGGCTATAACAAACATATACTCATTTTTCTTAGGATCTCGAGAGGGCCACCGACTTGAGCTTCATGATGGTGACACTCTTTGGCATGTCTAGTGTTCTGGGACCTGTTGAATATGGCCGAAGATACGAGAACCTCAGTTCGGAAACAAAGGCAGCAATTGAAGGCGAGGTTCAGAGGACAATACGAAAGTCGTACGAGGATGTACGAAAACTGTTGACGGACAAGCGAAACGAACTCGACTTGTTAGCCAAGGCTCTTGTTAAATACGAGACTTTAGACAAGGCCGAGGTGGAGAAGGTGATTCGCGGTGAGAACCTCCCTGGGCGTATCATCGCTCCTAAGGGACCTATGACATTGCCCATCCCTCAGCAAGCCCCGACACCTCCGGGTCTCGGCGGCGTGGCTCATCCTCAACCTCCGGAAACACCAGCGCCACCAGCTGCAGCAGACACATCAAACACTGAAGGGTGAGCTCCGAAGTTTGGTAGTGAAAAACACGCCTTGACTGGGGTCAGAGAAGGCGGAGAGGATGCGATGGGTAGTTCACGCCACATGCATTGTGTGACGCGTGGGAAAAAGCGGTGATGATCCAACTCAAGCGCATATTTCTACAGCGAGCATTGCGTATGGAATTGGATGGCATGCCCTTGCGAGACATGAACGAGAATGGGACTTCCTAGCGAGGGGCGAACTGGCCTGGGCATACGCTTAGCGATTGATGTCTATGTTGGTATGGACTTTTATCCGTTGGAGCAAAGTGGCAATGTGAAGGAAGTCAGGAGCCAAGACGAGCCATCATTATCAAATAGGAATAGGAGATTGATGCAGCGAATCTTTGGTATAGGCCTACACCAAGCGTGTATATGGAATTACCCTCTCGTTTACCTGTCTCGATTGTAATAATTTATTTTGTATGTGTATTTTATGGACAGTTATGAGATATGTGATATTATTTTAGTCCCTTATTGTGACTGACTTGATATGTATATATATACATGATCTGATATGCTAGGGTCGTTGGATAAGATCTCGTGCTTTTTAATGGGAATTGTAGTTGGAGTGAAATTCTCCGGTAGCGGAAGATGAATAGAGTTGCATATAGTTACAAAAGAGGAAGAGAACGTGGGGGAGGGGAAAGTGAATCGTCGAGTCCCCCAACTTGGAATGACGAATGCGGGCCCAGTTTATCGAAGACCCCCAACGTGTATCCGAGGTATAAGAGGCCATTGACGTCAAACGACAAGATATTGCGTCTTGAGACTCTTCTTCAACTGTTGGTACACACTCAGCAACAACTACACAGCGCTCAATTGGCAACGCTATCGCCATGACAAAGGTTCTCCTCACTGGTATGTCAGTGACGATATATTCATGTTGAGTCAATCACTAATGATATCACAGGTGGCTCAGGCTTCATTGCCGGTATGTTGTGCTATGAGAACAATGAAGGATAGTACCTATCTGACAAACTATAGCTCACACCCTGGAACAACTCCTTGAAAAGGACTATGCCGTCGTGACAACCGTCCGCTCGGAGGATAAAGCCCAGAAGATCCGCAATGCATTCCCAGACAAAGCCGAGGCTGGAAAGCTAGAGATCGTCCTTGTGCCAGATATTGCCAAGCCTGATGCTTTCGATGAAGTGACCAAGACACCTGGTCTTGACGCTGTTATTCATGTGGCCAGTCCTTTCCACTACAACATCAGTGAGTCTCAGCGCCTCTTGGGCCATGCTTAAATGACTGACTGACATTATCTAGCCGACCCTAAGAAGGATCTTATAGACCCAGCCGTCATCGGTACAACAGGTATTCTCAAGGCCCTGCACGCCTCGGCCCCAGGCGTGAAGCGAGTCGTCATAACCTCATCTTTCGCCTCTATTCTCGACGAAGCACACTTCACAGACGGTTCTCATGTCTTCTCAGAAAAGACCTGGAACCCCGTCACAATCGATGACATTAGCAGCTCATTCATGACTGCTTACCGCGCCTCAAAGACTCTCGCTGAGCGTGCGGCCTGGGACTTTGTCGCTGAGAAGAAGCCCTCTTTCGACATCGTGACTGTTTGTCCGCCTCTGGTTCTGGGACCTGTATCAAAGCATCTTGCTACACTGGAGAGCATCAACACTTCCAACGAGAGGATTGTAAAGCTTTTGAGGGGCGGTTGGAAAGATGAGATTCCTCCTTGTACCCCTGTTCCGTTATGGATCGACGTTCGGGATGCTGCTCGTGCCCACGTCAGAGGTCTCGAGGAACCCAACGCTGGTGGAAAGCGGCTCTTTGCTACAGCTGGATGGTTCTCGCACCGTGAGATTGTCGATGCCGTTGCCAAGAACTTTCCAGAGTTCAAGGATAGACTCCCTGGGCCTGAAGTCAAGGGCGGAGAACTTCCTCCTAAGGATCAGATCTTCAAGATCGATACACGGGAGACGGAGAAGTTGCTCAAGATTGATTGGATCAGCATCGAGAAGAGTGTGACAGATCTTGTCAAGTCACTGAAGGAAATTGGTATTTAGAGGATGAGATAGATAGATAAGCAAGTATGTTACATAGAAGAAATAAAGTAAAGTACTGTAGTGAAAGTGCCTGTTAAGGATATTACATGAATCGTGTGACTCTTGACCACTGCTCTCTGTGTCATCATGCATACATACATGCGTCGTGTACGATATCCAACGTCTATCTTGGTGATCCCATTATCTGTAGTCTCCGACATAGAATCATTTCTATAAACTCGACATAGCTTCGGGTGCGATATGGGCTTGAGTATCTCTCAAGTCTCAGAGAGGCATCGTTCCTTTTCGAGGTGGCGACGTTGGAGTAGATGGGCGATAAGGAGGCGTTGATGGAAGTGCCCTCGTGGGTGGAGGCCAAGGACTAGCTAGCATGTTGAATGAAGCATCGCGAGATCTTGAGGGCCTTGGTGGAGAAGTTTGGGTGTTATAACCAAGAGGTGCTATATGGGCAGAAGGCGGGGGAGTGATAATTCCATCGCTGAAACTCAGCGATCCATCATCCCTGACTTTTCCACCATCAGGTGCCGTCATGACTATCATGGGAACTTGGTTGGCACTATAAATCCTCGGTGTCCTCTCATGCCGTGGAGAGAGTTTACTGCTCGTAGGTGAATACACCGGAGACGTAGGAAACCCATTCGGCTCATCAGCTAGAAATCTTCGCTCTCGAAGTCGTGCAGGCGGTGTAAGCGGGACACTGTCAGGATCTGTATGAGAAATAGTAGGCGAAACCAAAGGCGTGGGTGAGTCTGTGCGAGGAGGAGGTGATGAGGGATGCTTGATGAGTCTTCGAATATCGGTCTTGCGAGATCGACGTCTTCGAAGGAGGCAGAATATGAGGGCGGCAATGGCGAGGAGACCGACGACTGAGATGATAGCTATTGTGACTTTGACGCCCAAGGGCATTCCTTTGTTGGTATTGCTTGAGTCGCTGCTTGAGGGGTCGGAGGTTGCGAGTGTTGAAGGGTCTGTTGTGGTGGAATATGTGGTTTCTGGTATTGAGCTTTGTATTGGAACTGAAGTTGTTTCTAATGTTGTTGGTTTTGTCGTCGCTTGTAGCGTACTCTCCGTTGTTGAAGCCCCTGATGTCGTTTGAGACGATGCATCCTGGGACTTGCCTGTTCCTTTTTTTTGTCGACAGTCTTTGTCGTCATTGAGAGATTCAGGATCACAAATGTGATATGGTTGTGGAGGGCCCGGGTCTATTATAGAGTGATAGCCATGACTTTTGTGTGTCAGTATGAGCAGTCAAGAGATATAGTAGAGATCAGCTTACTCTTGACAGGTATTGATGAGCCAATTCACATTCGCTAGACCTGTTAGCATCTCAACCACCCAAAGCCATCATCACATACGATCTTTTCCACCCTCACCCAG
The DNA here is from genome assembly GCA_012932015.1 of Fusarium acutatum. Classification (NCBI taxonomy): domain Eukaryota; kingdom Fungi; phylum Ascomycota; class Sordariomycetes; order Hypocreales; family Nectriaceae; genus Fusarium; species Fusarium acutatum. The sequence goes on from JAADJF010000014.1 coordinate 112,926, forward strand.
ATTATTCACGCCACAAGCCTGAGCATCACAACAATAAAGCGCCCGAAACGGGTGCTCCTTTTCCATCCAGTCCCTGTCTTGAAGAACCTCGCACACACGCTCAATTGTCTCATCCCCTGGCACCAGCTCCTTGAGGAACCTCTCCCTACACAAGCTGATGCATAGTGGCGGATCCTGAACATCAGGCGCAATGAAGCCCCAGCTGTGGCCGCTGCAGCCTTTTGTCTTGGTGGACATTTGAAGGAGTGAGGAAGAGGGGAAGGGGAAGGGGAAGGGGAGAGGATGTGTTATTGATGGGTCATGCTCTGGGGTTTCAGCTGAATTAAGAGGGAGGCAACTCGAAGCGAGAGGGTTATAGACGATAATGACAGAAACGGAAAGGAAATAGACTAATTCATAAAAAACGGGAAGAGGAGAGGGAGAAAAGAGAAAAGGGTCAAACGAGCGAGGTGAGGAATACTTGAGGAGACGGCATCTCACATAGTTAGCTTGTCCTCTTTTTTACCCTCGGTCGAATCTGGACCTATACAGTTGCAACTGCAGCTGTAGCTGTCACTCTAATCATTCTGTGATCAACAAATCACAAAACAAAGTCTCTAGGCCCAGGCCCAAAAGTACGAAGCACAAACCAGTGATAATTCCCGGTAGCATGGACAAGATCAGGCTGGTGCCTCAGTGACTCTACCACTATCATACAGCCTCAATTGAGTGTGCAATGTAATGTAATGTATGTCTACGTCTTTTGCTTGTTAAAGTGTTACACGGCATCAACACTGCAGTTACCCGCGTCCGACGAGAATAGCCTCGTATGCCTTTTTCTCTCTCTTCCATCCACTCAAACTTGGTAGACACGAGGGGGGCTTGCATCGTGGCGGACGGAGAATATTTCCATATGAGAAGGTTTTCGAGGCCTCTTTCGTTTGTTTCTTCAGCAGGGGTTTCTAGTGGTGGCTGCCACGATGAGTGAGTGAATGGATGGATGGGAAGAGGGCGGAAAGTCTAGACGCCGATGTTTGTTGGTGTATGACATGACATGACAATATGAAAGGGGACGGTTTCTACAGGGAAATGGGAGCCGGAGAGAGAGAGACATGCTTCAGCTGCGTTGTGTGTTGCAATGGCATAAACTGTCGTTGTTTGGCAGGCCAAGCGAATATTCGATAAGGATGTTGCATTCTGGGTAACCAATTATGCTGAGTGTGTTTTCACTAATACAATATCATGAGTAAGAGTATATCTTCTCTCAGAGACGACATGACCGGCAATTCTTGTCGAGGTTTCGAGTAAAAGGCTATGCAAAGGATATGCACATACTATAGTGTCCATGTATATGTATCTATCCTCTTCTCTCGTTCGAGTTGAGTCTCCCTCCAAACCTCAGTTGCGCGTTCACCGTTTGCTGATGGTTACACAAGACCCTCTCCCCCCCACTGAAGCCATGTTTTCCCGCATGTTGGAAGAGCTGAAATGCACTGCAGATTGCCACTTTTGAGAAGGGGTCCCCCGTTTGGAGTTTGTTTTCTCTCAATCTCATGTCTATAAGACGGTATCTTGCAGTAGATCATCTACCCTCCGCATGTTTGACCCTCCTTCTGCTGCTACTACTACTGGTAGACGCTGACACAATCAGAGACACATGATTCAACTCTGCATAACAATTTTTCCAAAATACACCTCGCTTTTGCGGTGAAGACGAGATATTACTACTGTGCTGTACCGTGTCTGTCTACCTATCTAACTAGTGCACAACTCTGAGCTGAGTCGAGGCTGACTCGGCACAGTGCATTAGGGTCTACATACAACGTGCTCTGCTCTGCTCACCCTCATATTGTGAAACAGAACCTCTGCAGGAGGGGTTATGTATGCACAAGGGACGAACGCCATCGACCTCTCACCGCATGAAATGAGTCCTACTCACGTGGGAGTTTCTCGAGTCTGGGCACTCGCCCCAAATAGAAACTTCTGTCTCTGTGATATACACGATTGGCCGAGTCTGAACCTCGTATTTGGCGTTGGCTCTCCTGAAGAGCTGATAAACCCTTGGCTTGCACAAAATCAGCGAACCACTCATTGCGCTGCCTGCTAAAGAGCAAGCATACAGACAGTAGACCATACCATCCTGACGGGACTCGTCGACGTCATGACGATAAGCTCTTCGGGAAGGTCATCATCCGTATATGTGATGACAAGCTAGCTTAAGCCTCTTACTCGTTGCTCTTCTGGTCATCACATTACACCAAATGAGATTACTCCGAGTGCATCTTCTCTTGTAACTCTGTCCCAGTCCGTCACCCTTGGCAACTGTAGATTCTCCGAGATAGCGGATTACACACTCGAGTATATTTCCGCAAAGGGAGTCATCTCCTTCGTGATGTGTTACAGGCCGCGCAAAGGACCGATATCTTTCGCGGGGCCGACCATCAGACTCTGCAAGGTGAAGAAATGATCTCTATTAAGAATCTTTCAAACAGCTTCTTAACTAAGTCTAACGGATTAATGGCAAGCCGCGATGCATTCTATACATCATGACGTTTGCACGATTGTGTAGCAGCCAACGATGATGGATCACTGTCTGTGCTTGCACAAATAACAGCGTCTACCACAAAATGCAAAATAAACTCCAAGCATACAAAAAAGTACATAAACAATAATCGCAAAAAATATCAAAAGAAAATTCTTTTGCCGTCAGCAAGACTCGAACTTGCGTTTTCAGTGCTTCGAAGAGCCACAAACTGATGTACTGACCCCTATACGATGACGGCTTGAAAGGATTTGATACAAGAGTGAGCTCATATTTTAGTACATACCCCATTTATCTAATGCCTTATACCAAAACATGATTATACATATTGAGTTCCTGGATGCAATCCTTATTGAAGGATACACAGAAATTCTTATCATGTTCCTGATCTGTAAGTAATTTGACGATAAATAACTCAAAGTGTACAAGAGCATTGCGCCATATGTCAATATCGTCCACAGGAAGACTCAAGTTGGCGACGTTACAGTAGTATATACTACAGCGCTGCAGTACCAACCTTGGTCATCTTATACCTACTCCTTTGCATCTCAAAATGAGATATCGCCTTCTGGAGCCAATTTGCAACTATTTCGGTGGCTTTTTAACAAAAATATACTAGGCATAGCGGTCACGATGTTACGTCCGGTCCAGTATATGCTTCCAGAGCATCAATTAATAATAAAAAAGTATGTCTAGTTCATACAAGAGCAATGAAATACCGTCTGCCCATACCGGGTATAATTCTGCAGCACACCGACCCCAAACACCGTCCTTTCCGTTTCCGCGTAGTCTAATCTGCTAGACACATCCATACCACCTCCGAGCCTTGAGCTATAGTATGACGAAACACGACCATCTGGTATAAAACAACAAAAGAAAAGTAAAACAAGAGAAAGGTTAGCATCAAGAGCCATTCTAGTGTAAGTGGACCGAGTCCTTTCCTGTAGAGCCCCCAAACTTCTGTCTGGCTCAAACTTCAACATCTTGTCAAAAGTCTCCTCCTTTCCCACGGTATACAGGGGTTGAACCTGAAACAAAGGCGTCTTGCTGCAGGTGATGTGTAGATAAATATTAAAGGTAATGTGAGTCGGTGATGTATCGAGCTTTGTTCTGCTTCCAAGCCCTCGCTTCGTCGGAGATGATGGGTGCGTCCCAGTGCTCATACGCCTCAATCATCATTCTAGAAGAACGACGGCTTGGCGAGGACACGGTACTCAATGTAGTCCTCGCCGTCAATATTGATAATGGTGCCTTGCGAAACGAGTTTCCCAGTAAATGGGCCTTGCGTCTTGCGTTCATACTTCACCCCAGCGTACATCTTTGCATCCTCGGCATTCGTTCTTAGGCGGAGGCTTTCCTGGCGTGCCCAGACCTTATTAAGTCGTTGCATTTCGTCCCGCTCGTGTAATTGTTGCCGCCCGTTAACAGCTATGCCAGGGATATTCGCAGCAGCAGCTTGGGCGGCTTGGGCGGCCGCGGCCGCTGCACGTTCACGGTTCGCTGCTTGCAGATGAGCGCGTTCCTGGGCGAGCTCGACGCGTGCAATCTCACGCTCCGCTAGAGCAGATGTTCTTTCGATCGCATTGTTGTTCAGTGATGTCCTGCCCGTGGTTTGGCGAGGAGCTGGCGCAGGCTGAGGAGGAGTGTCGATATCTATGTATGACTGGCGTGCTTCGGCTCTGGCGGCCTCGACGCGGCGACTCTGACGCAATTCATGGCCACCATATCCCATTCGCCCTGTCTGATCAGATTCTTCGCCATGATCGCCTGGAAGACGGGGTAGAGCGGGTGCAATAGACAAGGGAGCAGGCGCCTTGTAATTCGTTCCCGCAGCCCTTGCCTGTGCCTCATAAACAGCTTTGGTCTCATTTGAGGTTCGCTCCCCTTCTTTCTCTCCCATGTCTATCTGATACTGTCGAACACGGCAATATTCCTTGATCTCGTTCCGTGCTAGGTTCTTCAAGTGCGGCTCAAATGCAACTTCCTCGTATGCAATCCAGAGTGCACCAGCCCCAGCGGGAAAGTTTCCTTCAACGAAACGTCCGTCGCGCGTCTCTCGTACCAGCTTAACGCGGAACATATCATTTTGTCCCAAGATTCCGTATACTGCATGGCGATCACGAGGGTCCGGCGAGTTAGACTTTGCCCAATGCCCAATAAGAATTCGGGTAGGTCTGGTGCCAGGCAGAGGATCAACGGTATGTCGCAAAGGTTGTGGGCCACCCGGGGCTGGCTGAATGGGAGTGTGTTCAATGACAGGGCCATTTGAGGGAGGAGGGTTGGCTGACGCAAATCCTCCGCTCGTTCTCCTCCTTTTGGCATCGCGATTCTGTTGCAAGTGTTCGGGAAGATCAACACCATAAGCAACCTGAGGTAGATTTGTGCCGTGCTCGGCAGTGGAGTTGAGATTGGCCCGACGGACTGCTTCTTTAACGGCAGCCTTCTCAGCAGCAACTCTCTCTCCCTCAAGCTCTTCTGTCCCAATTGCTTCGGCGCGGATCTTGACATACTCCTTGACCTGTAGCTGGTCTAAGCCCACAAGATGATCCAAAAACACAATCTTGTCAAAGGTTACCCAACTTCCGCCAGGTCCTGGTGGCAAGGGGTATTCGTCTGATATCGTTTCTCCAGATAATGTGGTGGGCTGGATACGGGTCCGTAATCGCTCGCGAACATCGATGAAACCAATGACGGCATGTTTAAGGTCCACTGTGGGAGCCTCTGAGTCTCTCCAATATCCAATGGTGACGCCTTTGACACTTCCGGTGCTTAAACGTGGAGGCTTGCTCTTCGTTGCAGTTGCTTGTGGTTGTCGTTCGTCAGCGAGAGACCTCACCGGCTCCATTTTCCTTTCATTCAGGCCCTGGAAAATGGAGTTGCGTTTTCTCTTTGGATAGTGGGAAGCCACGGGCTCATCCTCAGCATCTCCCATAATCTCGTCATCACCTTCAGATGCTGGCCGAAGAGGGGACGACTTGCGAATACCGTTAGTGCGAGCGCCCACAACTATCTCGTCCTCAAGTTCGTTGAAGTCGACTCCTGACGGAGAATGTACAGTGCTCAGCGGCTCACTTAGCTCGCTTTCAGCATCTGCATCGCCGATAGAAATCTTGCGACCGTTGATCTGTCTGTGAGGTTGAGTTAGATGTGATTCATTGGCCAGCGCTATATTCTGAAACACAGGGTGATATAAGACAAATGCATTGAATAAAGTCAACCACCGCTGAACTCGGGCAGAAAGTAAGATGCCCAACGACCACTCGATCTAATAAAGCACCGGTGTATATAGGACAACAAAAGATGCGGGCTGAGGCTGACGGGATCCCGAATCCATCGTTAAGTTGAGGTGAGGTTTGTTAGGTTGATGAAGCCTGACGAGGTTGCAGGGGTGTATGATACAGTACGAGGTGAAAGATGACAATGTTACAGGGGCAAGGATGTGAGACCAAAGGGGGAATGAGAAGAAGAATTGGGGTACCTAAGGTCTTTTACAGAAACCATAGTCTTGGGTCCACACTCTAAGGGTGGATGTGAGAGTGTGTGGTTGGCTCCAAAATTTTCCTCTTTTCCAGTAAAAAGGTCAAAAGAATAGTTGAGTTTGTCAAAAACTTTGAAAGACGAGTGTGTATGTTGAGACAAAACATGAGGAAATAATACAAAAACAAAGATGAAAGCGTGAGCAGGAATGAAGGTTTGAGCCAAGATAAACAAGAGAGGGAGACAATCGCTGCTGCCAGTTGTCATTGAAGCAGGAAAGTTGCAGTGCAGTTCAGTTCAGTTGAGTTGCAGCAACATCTCCAACTAAAGAGTGTGAATGCAACTTGCGGTAGTGAGTGAGTGAGTGAGTGAGTGATTCAGCCTATTCGGTTCATGTTGGGCAACATTCGACACCGCTTGGGATCAAATCCTGTCACCTCCTTGATTCGTCGACGGTGATTAGATTCACAAGTCACCGTATCTTTAAAGAAATCACGATGAGATACAGTCAGGCCAGATGCGGTCAACAACAATTGCCCTTGTGTTGACAAATCGGGCAATGCCAACTAACTTAGGCCGTAAACCCTTGTTCGAAGCCACGCCACTCGCTCACTCTCTGGCTCGATCACTTGACTGGCTGAGGACGCGAAGACATGATGGCGAAGCAATCGAATACGACGTGAATGTTTTGATGAGTTTGGGAGAGTTTTGAGGACAGAGAGACAAAGAAAGAGAAACAACCCATAACAACAGAGATATGACTTGCCTTGGTGATGCGCCTATAGCGGCAGACGGAGCAACAACTGGCGACTTTCCATGAGCAGTACTAGGTGAATGCGCGTTCACCGATGGAGCGCGATCCTTAGCAACTGGAGCTGGAGTTGAGGCCCTCGGTAATGGTGATGGCGGCATGGCTGCTGGTGGAGATGCGGCTCGAGGTGCTGTGGTGGCAGATATAGCAGTTGTTGCAACGGTGACAGGCGCGCTCTCAACCAAAGGGCTCTTAACCTTTATGGCGCGGGCAGAATCTGGCGTTGGAACACGAGCTGGTGAGGCAGCTCTAGAAGTTGAAGGCTTGGGAGCACCAGAAGAGAGCGCGGGTGATATGGGCTCAGGTGGCGCAACCGGCCTGGGTTTGTCGCTGTCCGTATTTTCCATGACGCGACTTGAAGGAATACCTCTTATACTGAAGCGCGAAAGAGTTGTTGTTAGTTGACTGGTTTCAGTTGATGAAAATGCAATTGGGTTGGCTGTTGGGGGCGTTGAAAAAAAAAATTGAAAAAAAAAGACGTCAACAGAGAATTAGGTGATGGCGCGTTATCAAAAATCGAGTTTAGGTAGTTGCAAGAAAAGAAGTGAGTTGACTTGCGCGTCAATGGTCGCAACTCAGGTTGCCAATTAATTACCTTGGGTATTACCTGAGGCTAAGGTAAGGCAAGGCAAGGCAGAAGACTAACTAGTACAGCCACTGCCACAACTTGGGAGGTGAGGTGAGATAAAATAAGGTCACCTCAGGTAAAGTTGAAGTGGATGGCGTCGGGAAGCAGGAATGGGAGAGTCAAGACCAACACCCTGGTTGGTTGAGGATCTGATTCTGGAATCTTAAAGCCGGGGGCCCAGGACTAAAGACAATAAGCGCAGTTAGTTCATCAACTTGGCAGATAGGAAGTTGACGAGTAAGGACAAGAGAAGTGATTACGTACAGGATAACTCAGAGATGGTTGCACAAGTTGTGTAGAGACTGAGATCAGGAGCTCAACGAGTGAGGGATTGTCAACAAGTTGACGATGAATAGTCGAGGAAGGGGAATAGGTAGGAAAGGGATAAGTTAACGTTAGGTTGAGAACGGACGGGAGAATGAATAGTACATGGAAGTCCAGGAATCTCAAAATGGGGGCGTGTGGGCCCTGCAAAAGAGCTAAGGCAAAAGTCAACAGTTACCTTGCGTCGTAACGGAATTGCCAGGGAGCCCGGAAGAGAAGTAACGGTAGAAGAAAAGAGTGGATTTATAGATGCCTTGGTTAAATCTTGCGAAATGAATCGATGACAAGCCAACGCTATCTGTCAGTTGAACCCTTGAGGGCGAGAGTATCTCATGCTTGGAGAACTTGTTCTGCAACTGTATCAGCACTGATCGATACTTACTGTTGTGACTGGTCGATTACTCTAAACTCCTTTCTCCCTTGGTTACTAAGATTGGCTCTTGGATTTCAGACCTTGGCTCGCCCCCTCACTGGACTGGAGTGAGTGACTGTGCCCTCAATTCTCATTCTTCGTTGTTGGATTTACGGCATCAACCTGGCTTGTTCTGATTGGCCACGAGAGTTGCCAGCCTTGATTCAACATCACACTTAAGGTGCACCAAAGAGCAGCAACAACGAACCAAGATGGGAGAACATCAAGGTTCATTGCGTTTATCAGGTAACTCGAGGTCAGCTCTGCACATACTTAAATGACCATAAAGGTAGTTGTGTAGTTGACCATATAGAGAGTTCCGTATCGGCCATCAGTGCTTCCACCCATCATTCCCCTTTCAACCATATTTAACTTTTTATACCCACTCATCACTTCTACTCTCTTTTTTTCTGACCTCTCTTTGCCTGATGATGAATCCCCTTTCTTGTGGTTGCGAATGTTCACTCATGAAACATCTCATAGGTGGACGCTTTAGACCAACTCATTCAATGCTACGCACACGCCTCTGAGTATTCCCATTCACCCCCATAGGTTCACAGTCTCCTAGATAAGGTGTTGTCAAGTTCTGTACTCGATGCGACTCGATGTGCCGATACAACAACTCTAATCAACAATGGCCCTGGCACATATTTTTATTGAACTTTATCACGTCGCATCATTTCCAACGTGTCTTTCCAATTCCCCTCATTGGCACCTATTGGGTTTTGCATCATTCTACCCGTGCTAGTTGACAACTACTGACGCATACACTGACACCGCTCCGTGAATAGACGTGTAGGCGAAATGCCAAGGATACGAGATTCCAAATTGGTAGCGAGCGCTGTCCGGTTACAGAGTGATACAACAACTCGTTCTCCTACCACTAATCGCACCTAGGTAATGAATGATTCATCCTCTGTGACTGATCGACTCAGCCAGCCAGCGCAGCACCGCCCCCTAGCAGCAGCGCAGCCCAGCACAGCGCCAAGACAAGCCTGGCTTGATAGCAACAATGATGCCACGATTTCCATCAAATAGTCACAAGCTCAAGCCAATAAAAGTAAACCCTTCCACATCACATCACAAGTCCCGACCTTCTCCTCTCATCTCTTCTCTTCTCTTCTCCTCATCGCCAACAAAATTAGCTCAATTCGGCACTTTCATGTTATTAATTTGAAACCTTGACTTGTGGTAGCACTCCAAAAAGTCAATATCCTCATGTTGCATATGCCGGAAAGTGAAAAGTTGAGGCATGTGCTGATTGAATAGTGCTGGTACGTTATGATTATGATGACATATTTAGCTCCTTTTAGCCAATCACGTAACAGCATTATGTTCCAGTCCTAGACGGTAGCCAATAGAGAACAGCGAGTCTTTTTGCGGGAAAATCTGTAATCTCGCAACTTCATGGTTCCCGCGCTTATACGCACGCCCTATCGAGACGCTAACACACGCCTCTCAATTTGGGCATCGTTCGTCTTTTATTGCAGTTCAGCTTCCTGTGAGAGTCATCAGCCAATTTATCTCCTGGGCAATCTCACATGAATATTTGATGGCAACTGTCCCTTTGAACTCATAACCATATACGTAACTTCGCCGACAACTCAATTACACCCCGAAACTGCCGAGGTTGAAAACGAAAAAGGGTATCAACCCTCGAAACTCCAACGGACATTAGCTCAACTCAGCTTATCTCAACAACCGGCGGTTGTACCAGAATTGTACAGTAACGCACATAGTGGCAGGGCTCAGGACGGATAAATAGTTCCATGCCGGCATAGCGCCAGTCTTCTCGAATCCTGCCTCTTCTTTGCTTACACGAGTTGATGACTGACTTCTCGTCAGCGTTGCTCCATCTGGAGGTCGCCGAGACAGTCAAGCAAGATATCTAGTACAAGTGCTTACGAAAGAATGGGTTCCTCAGGACATATTTACAACAATGACACCAAGTGCCAAAATACTCTGATCATCTACATATTTTGCCTCAAAAGACTTGTGAAACTTGAATTCTCATATTACATGACTCGCTTGTCATCAGATTCAACGTCAAAGTTCCCAATCTCGTAACGTAACCGGGTCTTCGCGATCGGCCCATCTCACCCACTAAGTCCCGACAATTCAACAACCCCTGTAAATTTTATTATTAAGAAAATTTAGATTCTCCTCAGGATGTCAGAAGTCTTCGAGACGTTCACATCAGGGGACAAAAATAGACTAGTCAAAGAGCCTAACAAGTTCACTTTAAGTTATTCTAAACCTATCTGGGTTTTTATGTCCTTGAGAATTGTAAAAGTCCAAGTTTTCTCTCGTTCCTTAGGCTTTTTCTCAATTGAATAGGCCGATAATACCCACTGCCAGGTCGTCCTGGTTGGTTATCATGAGTTACCGTGCCTCTCTGCCAATTATGCACGTCTCGCGAATCACCAACTCTTTTACTGTGTGTGGTTAAGACAAGTCACAGCGTCGCGCCAATTATGCTTCTCTGCATTGTCTATCATCATAATATGCCTGTCTGAGTTTCAGAGTCCTTTATGCCGTGTTGTCATTAATTCCCTCATTTTTGTTGGTCGACTTCTGCCAAGTTGAGTTGTCAACTTCTTCAAATAGTGCCTCGCTGTGATCACAATGTGATTCGTCCACCACAATTGCATATTCGGTCTCTGGAACAACGCCACTGTCGTTCTTGCTCAGGGCAAGGATTTTGTGTTCCGGAGATTCGACCCGAGCGTAATTGTGTTGGAATTGTAATGTCTGTGAAACGCCTCCCGGGTAGCACATAACTGCGACTGGCTGAACTTGAAGACAAGCGAACCAGTCGATATTCTTAGCCGAGGGTTGCCTGTTTAATGTAAAACCTGGCCCATATCTCATGTTGGAATACAGCTGTGGGTGAACTGTCAGGGCTGCAAATGTTTTCCTCATCAAAACTGTTGGTGGTAATTATGTAGTTGGTTCCGGATATGACTTTCAGAGCCAAAAGAAGCTGCAAAGGTGTTCTAACTCAGAGCCCAAGTTCTGACATTGTAAATCCGGCAATAAGTTGAGCGCAGTAAGTACGACTTTACACGATGATTATGAGTAGTTAATCGCGATAGGTAATCTGGTCTGCCAGTATAGCATGTCAATCAACGAGATGACTCTTACTATAGTACTATGAGAAAACCTGACACACGTCAGCTCATCTGCATGCTCCGTTGCAAATATAGTAGTACGATTAGATTTTGACGTCAATTCATTCGATGTCGTTGCATTCATTTCCTCATTGTAGCTGACATCACCTTCCCCGTCCTCGACCACGGCCTCTTCCCCGACCGCGTCCTCTACCTCCACCACGACCTGTCTTTGGTCCACCTCTCTGGCCGCCCTGATGATCAAATCTCTCGAACAATCTCTCCTCTCCAAATGCTCCTTCTCCAAATCTCATAAAGTTAACGAGGCCGCGATCCACAATCGCTACCAGCACGTTGCGGTGTCCGTGCTTTAGTCGCTGATACATCCGTCCTCCAGGGCCCTTCCAAGCCTCATTGGGCGGGTCGTAAGGTGTAGATTCTAGAAGAGCTTCGATTTGTTCGAGCGTTGGAACGCATGTGTCGCTTGCGTCAACCACCGCAAAGCGGAAATCAGGCGGTGGTGGGTTCTTTTTCGAGAACGGCGGGCCACCTGATTTCCATACGTGAAAGAAAACCCGCCAAGGATCTTGGGGAGGGTGAACCACGGGAGGTGTAGATAGTGGCTTGTGGCGGGGAAGAANNGGTTTCGCTTTGGTTGTGATTCTGAGCTGAAGAATGAGAATAGCCATTGCCATAGAGTTTTGGACTGGGGTGTTGGTGTTGGCGCCTCATAGGGTGGCGCCCGTAGAACGTAGAAGCCTGCTCGCTTCAGATGCGAGTAAACCTGGTATTGTGGTAATGTAATTTTGCCCCTCTCACCCTCGTTTCCGATAAAAAGTGAGTATGCCGCCTCAAGACTCAATGGCAGTCCAGCATCATAGTCGTCAAGTCCCATATCCGTCTTCGGTTTTCCACCATCGTCAGGTAGGATGTCCTCCAGTTGTAAATTTGGCCACCAGAGATCCATGGTCCCTCTCTCGATGAGGAAAATAGCCTCCTCAGGCAAAAGCCAGACTTTCCCCGTACCCAAGCGCTCCTTGTATGCAGGTACCGCCCTTCCAATATCTTTCTGCCATGTTCCGCGCTCATGCTGGACCATGACGACTCTGTCACGTAGCCACAAGCCCTCCTTCTCACCAGCTTCCTCTACCTTGGCCCACCAGTCGGGGAAACACCATCCTCGAATCCATGAATCTTCGCGATGTATCCTTGTGTAGCCTAGGACATTGTCCAAGACAGTGCGACTCGCTTCGAGAAGACCATCCTGTGCACGGGTGCCATGTGACTCGAAGTCTTTCTCGCCCTTGCGAATAGCTTTGCTTGAGACACCGTGCTTGTCGAACATGGATAGGAAGAGCTTAACGTCTGGCGCGTCATCATCAATATCTTCTGCAGCAGCACCACTGGTGCCTTTGGCTGGTTGTGTTAAGGTATTGGGATTATCGTCATCGTCAAAAGCCATGGCGATTATATGCGAAAGAGTTTTTTTTTTTTTTTTTTAAAAAAAAAAAATTTCAAATGATATTGAAATCGCGTGAGATACTGTCGGAAAGGACTTCGGAGGCGTGGAGAATAATATTCGGTCGATTGGCGTGAACTGATGTTGAAAGATAATTTTATGCAAAGCTGTAAGCTCCGATATTGATATTTTCTGCCCCCACTACAATCGTGGTAGTATATACTCTCGCAGCGCAGCCATTTCTAACAACCAACGAATCATCATCGCTAACTTGGCCGAGTGGTTAAGGCGCTGTGTTTAGGTTCTCATCAGAAACCAAACCCGCAGTGGGAAACCGCGGAGGTTCGAACCCTCCAGTTAGCAAAATAGCGATTCAATTTTTGTTGTCTCTGTCGTCGCTCAAATGTTTTGTTTTTCGATTTGTTTTTATTGGCTATAATTGAGGATCTGGATAATGTGCTGCTTGTTTCCACAGGATCATGCTTGAGGTCAAACCTCTCTGTAATCTCAAACAAGTCTTCCGTTGTTTTCTCGAATACAATGACCTTCCGTTGCTTGCAATTCTCTTTCGAAAGTGTTTTCCTTGGTGTAATCTCCTTCAGGCCAACTTCAGCTCCTCATATTGTGATTGTGAACTAACTCTACTCATACACTAGACCAGCCTGTAAGACTCGTGGCTTCATAAAATTCACTATATTTCATTCATATCACTACAACGTGTAGAACATTTACATCGTGCACTTGCCCACTGCCTGTGCTCATTCCTTTCCCCGAAGCACCCCCGGAACGCCATGAACTATGCCCGTTTTTATAAGAGCCCTATCCCTTCTTCGCCAGGTTCCCCAAAATGCAAACACCCCTGGGTATACTTCAACTGGAGGGAAACCTCGATAGCTCAGTTCCGTTATTGCCAGGTCCTTTCTTATGCCGTCGTGCGACCTATTTCTCTACCGTTGTGCCGTTACGCTAGATCTGGCATGGGAGGTATACTCCCGACGCGGCTTCAGTTGCGGCTCATTGGCGCAACGGCGTCCTGCCATCTTCGGGTGAGCGTGGCGCATGGCAAAAAGGTTCTTAAAAACCATCCCTGGACCTCCTAGTTTTATCATTCAATGAATGGCTTCTTCTGGCCTCCAACCATGCATAGGCCCAATGCTCGTAATGAATCGCGGTCGTTGGCGAGAATAACAGTCGGCGCTGGAAGCATCGGGTTGGCCGGATCGACGTGAGAGGCGTCTTTGGCCGCCTGTTCTATAGCATCCATCTCTTCCTTACAGGCCTGTTGATCTAAGGGGCAGATGACAATCGGCTGTCGTATCATTACATCTCGAGCACCACTAAGATTGACCTTGGACTGTTAGCGCAGACAAGGCATGGAAACCCAAAAGGCGCATACCTTAATAACCAAGTAGAACTCAATTTTGTAAAGGGTAGAAGTCGTGGTAAATGATGTGACTTCGTAAAGAGGAAATTGAGGCTTCCCCCGCCTGACAACGCCATCTGGATCTCTCAGATCCTTGGATGGAAAATCCAGCCCGATGTTTGTGGCGTAACCCGCCTCTGGCATCTTTGTCTTAACCGGTTGGGTCTGTTTCGACACCCTGTTGATCTTCTTCGTAGGTTCATCGCCTTCTGGGTTGAATGTGATTTCCTCCTCAACAGTCAAGGTAATCTTTTCGATTGTGACGCGTTTCGCTTTACTTAACCAGTCGAGGTTTGGCGACAGTTTGATGTAGACTGTGATGGGATCCTTGGGGCCGTAGCTCCACCGGGGTAGATTGATGCCGAGATGTACGATATTATCGTTGGTGACCAATTTGGATTCCGGCTTGTTATACATTCCAAATGTAGACAGTGTATCATAGCGTTGTAAAGGTATTGGGAAAGTGTACTTGTACTGGTTGCTGTGGCCTTGCTGAACAGTAACGACGAGTTCGTAATATGTTTCGGCGGTTCGGCTGGGTAGTTGGAGGGACGCTGGAGGTATACGCCGATTCGACTCTTCGCCGCCGCGACCAAACGGAATAAACAAAACGAACGGTAGATCCATAGCAATGATCCTCTCGGCCTCCTTGCCAGACGAGCAGCGAAAGAGAAGCTGCTCTTTTCCGACCAGATCCGTGGTCTCGCGGCGGGGGGCGCCTAGATGTCGTTTCGCAATGCTATCGGCATCGGGATGTATTGTTTCTCGGCGCTGAAGACATATTCGAACGAGGGAGACAGGTACGGGCATGGAAAAACCCTGGCCAGGGCGAATTTCGACTTTTCCTTCGATGCGCGGCTACAGAAACCAGCAATGTCAGCATAACGAGGTTCGGCGCACTTGAACTGGTGAGGTAAGGATGAGGGCGTAAGCAAAGATGAGCTGAAGTTGAAATTGACGTACCAGAGTCGCAGAAATACCAGGATAGCCCACGAGAAAGCTACTGTTTGGAGGACCCGAGACCCTCACGCTCGCAGGGCCCGACATGATCGTGGTTTTGTTGATGCAGCGTCAGGCTTAAGGTTTGTGAGGCCCTGTGAGCCGAATCCTAGTGAGGAACGGTACCTAGAGCGGCGGTGTCGAGTGGGGGGAGATGACGGCGACGAAGCGGGATCGGGAGCGGAGGGGGCGGCTGGCTGAGCCCCGATGGCGACGAAAGCGTCGGGCTACGCCAGAGCCAGAATATGTAGAGAGTTGCGATGCCAGAATTGAGCGTAAATGCTGAGAAATTGGTGAAGTAGTGGTGTTCATGAATTCAAGAGTTGCTAAGCGTCGATTGTAGGTTGGTGGAGGGGAAAGCTTATGGAGCCTTGGCGACGAGACCAGTAGCTGCGTGCGAGAGACAGACGGTGGCTGCTCGTGTTGGGTCCTAGGCTACAGCCTTCAGCTCCCACGAAGCAAGGATATCGTTTTACTCTCTCCAGTTACTGGAGGTGTTGTACTATTCACAGAGTGCGGGTGTCTATGAGGAATGCGTCGATGTTGCCAAGATCTAGTTAGGTGGGGGCAACAAGCAGCGCTCAGGTCAATAATTCGAAGCGCTGAGAGTTGAAGATTATTGGAAGACGCTATGTTGTTGAAAATGACGAGAGCATCACCAGCCAGGATGACGTCCGAAGAGGGAGGGGTTGTTCAAGCTTCGAATCGGACCAGAAGCCGGAAGAAGCAGGTCAATAAGCAGAAGTGCTTGCAGCTAAAGAATGGAAGAAGAATCTGATCCAAAGAGAAATGGATAGGTTAGGATAGTTCCGGGTCGGATGGGAATGGCATGGGATGGGATGGAAGACACTGGAGGCTCAGCCTAAACGTGGAGTGCAGAGTGGAGTTTATGCAGGTAAAAGGAAGGAAATCGGAGCTGAAGCTGAAAGATGCAACCCTCTCAGCGGTCTTCGCGGAAACGAAACGAGAGAAACGTCAAAGAAAAATAGTGGCAGAAGTATTGCTTTTTTACCGAAACAATAAAACCCCCAGCCCGTCTGTAAAAGGTCCTAATGCTAAGCGCTTGCCTTTCCTCTTCCCTTTTCGACGTAAAATCAATTTACCAGGTTCAGGGTCCTGTCAGCATTCAAAAGCGCCTTTGCCAAATCAGAACATTTGATGGAAATCCATTCATCTCACGCGGTAAGGCAGTCTTGAAGACTTAAGGCTGACTGCCTAGACAATATGTGGAGGCGGCGATGATGAGAGCGAAATGAATGATATTCGTATATCAATGGTAACTACTAAGATACTTGGATATTCGATATTGATAGAGTAAAACATCGATATAGGTAATGTCTTGGCTTAATAGAGTTATTCTTAATTAGCTCGTTGACCAACTCTTAATGCTCTTAAGCTGCACGGTCGTTGCTGCAGCACCCGCTTAGTAGAAAGGAACAGTATGAAGATGCTCTCATTGGATTGGGCCATCGATCCATGTGATCGCTAGTTCCATTCTTTTCATGGATGAATATTACTTGCGTGTAACCGAGTCTCGTTTTCGCTATTGACTAATGTCTTACAAGATATTGTACCGAGATATATGCAACATTCTCCACCTGATACGACATGAGTTCCTCTAAATGTTGATATCTACTATATCAATCAATGGGCAAATGCTTTCATTCCTGCCAAGCATTGACTTTCTATCAAGATTGTAGCGGGCGGGAATAAGCCCCGTTTATCCCCGCTGTCGTAGATCAAGATCGGCATGAAGGAGCCACTTGTGGCTGGAGACCCCATCTAGATATCTCGAGTTCCATCTTCGCTGCTCCAACTTCGATCTATCATTTTTCACATGGACTCGAGAAATGCTCATTCTCACCATCATAAAATCTCATTTATGCAAAAAATCCAGCGCAATGTGGCTATAACTGAAAGTCCATATCAGTTCTCGCCAATTCTGCCAAACAAACCTCCTTATCTTCGCAAAACAATAGTGCAGCTTATCTACCTAGTTTATAATTATTGTCTCCTTCTTGTCTTTACTGGCGCTGACTTGATTGAGCTACCCTTGCCTGACAAGGTTCTCTTCTGCGGTGTTTCCCCTGCCTTCAAGGCCACTTGCCTTTCAATGCTCAATATGCTTGTGCCCTTGTCTTCCTTGGAGTCCCTGTCAAGAAGTCTTATGCCGTTGCCCTGGTGTTCGAATATAACCGTCGGGCGATCCAAATCTTCGAACTCGGCCGGACACTTTACGATATATGCTTCCTTATGCCGTTCCCATCGTTGATGACCTGGCATGCGATCTGCTCCGAGTACATCGCGCCGGTCTTCTCCGAACCAGAAGATTGGTGCTCCAGGAGCTCCAGAGAAGTAGCACACTTGAAACGGAAGCATTCCAGACAGGCGACATTCATCTTGGCCCTTATAACGTGCGGCTATAGCTTCCTCAGAGACATCCTCGCCATTTTTCAAAGCCTCTTTATACCATTCGCCCAATGGTTTGCTTGGGTCCTCTGTTGAGTCAACTAATACCATGACTGGTACGATCCCACCGACTTGTCGACGAGCGTTCGGAAAGACTGGCTCTTCACCCACAAGTGACTCCCCATTGTGTCGGCAGATGTCAACGCGTATCTCATACAACGCTGCAACTGTGGTTGAACTTGCAGTTACGACTTGAGTATGAGTTTGCGCTGGGTACGTCTTGCTGTCGATAGCCAGATAGGCTATATCGGTCTTGTGCAGAGAAGGATGAGTGGCGCCACTGTCGAGTTGCATAAAAAAGCATACTCGGGGCGCCGTATTGTCATCTTCGACAAAGCACATGCCTTTCTCGGGCGTGCCACGTTCTCTCATTCTCGTCTCATATGGAAGGACTTTTCCAGTATCCATACAGTTAGGATCATTCAGCCTTGAGGTAAAGCGGCTGTGAAATCCCTTCACACGCTGGAAGCCCATGTGGATAGACCACGCATGAGCATGGTAGTCCGCCAGGGCCCCCCAGGACCCGGAAGGCTGGGCCCAAGTGGCGGCCATTAACTGTTCAGGTTGGTAGTTACCCTTTAGTGCTAAAGGTGCCTCATACCACAGCCAGCCATCACCGTACATGCTGTGATATCGATCGAGCCTCTCGTCTCGATCAAGGGTAAAAGACTCGTATGAGGGACAGAAGTCTACCACGTTACCAGCATACAGAAGCGTCCACTTGTCCCAGCACTTAATACGCCCAGACTGATATGCCTGAATCGCAGCGCGTATGTTGATATCGCCGACTGGACACTCACTTCTCTCGAGTGATGCTTTTAAAAGACTTATTCGTTGTTGAATCCGTTGTCGTTTGGTTGTCTCTAGCTCATCACTGGAAGGTCAGCACATATGCCACCATAGCCCTTTGAAGGGCTGTCTTACACAGGCACTAAGTTTTCATCGGTATCTTCCATCTGCGAGAATATTTGTCTGGCTTTGTGCAGTTGTTGTTCGAGACCAGATAAGTCTGCTAACGGCTGAGTTATTCGAGCATTTTCGACAATAGCTTCCCACTGAAGAACTGATCGCTCTGCTTCTTCCAGGCGACTCAGATTATCCCCAAGAGATTCACCAATGGCCAATGGTGGTTTCCAACCCGGAGGAATTGGCCTTCGGGCCCTAGAGGGCTCATGATGAGCAGAGGATATTTGTGCAGATGTATTAGGCGAACTAGTAGATGCTGCCGTCTGTTCCCCTTGGCTTTGCGCAGAATAGCCTTCCGCTGCTGCTGCTTCTTCGCCTCCTTCTTCTTCTACCGTGGGAGGCGGTGCTGAGAGCAGCTCTGGTCGCATACTTTGAAGTCGCTGGCTTCGTCTAAGTCTGAGGTTGATCTCACGATTCGCTGGAGATCTGCCTGGACGCTGTCCAAACCTAGAGACAATCGTTGTTCCTTCTATTTGCCGGCGAATCCGTCTCCCGGAATCATTCTTGGTGTTCCCGCCATTTTTGCTAGCCATAGTTGCGCGATTGCTTTGCTACAGACAGGAGAGCAACAGTGAATGAAGGATGGTTCAGACTTGACTGTCTCAAACCATTCCGTATGTTTTTCTATGCCAGCACAAAAGCTCAATTGTACCGAATTCAGCTCATTTCTTTGTCCCCCTTACGGTTTGGCATTGCGACCATCTTGGATTGTGGCGTCACGTCGACAAACAAAGAAACAACAGATTGCCCACCTTTCACTCCATTCTAAGCACCCAGCGTGATTACATCTCCGACACAATTTTGTCCTAGTGGGTGTATTTTTGGCTTTCTTGTACGGGAGTTCTGTGCTCAATGCGGAGCGGGCGTGCCGACTTCTTTGTTGGACTTATTGTGAATGAGATGATAGAATATGTCAATGCCCATGCTGGCCGTCCCTGAATGCATTCCTTTGTTCATTCTAGGCAGAGTATGGAACTGTCAATGCTTGTATTGACTTGGTGAAAGAAGAGTAGATAGACTCTCCTTCTTTCATTTCATTCCATCTCCCGTTTCCTCTGGTTTCCTTTTTTCTTTTCTTCAACCCGGCCTGGAAGCTCACCGCCTCCTTCACACTCATTGTTCACTTGCCTAATAGCCTTCTGAGTCTGATACCGTATTTTCAATCACTACCAACTCATCATGGAGGAGCCTATGGATGAGGGAAGCCCTTCGCGCATCCCCGGATTGAACCTGGCTGGTAACCCCCCTTCGGAAGATGCGCCAGTTTCGACGAGTAGCTCACCCCTGGCTCGTCGATCAGACAGAATCCAGGACCTCTTGGGTAAGACAGACTTCAGGTTTTGTGTGTTAGACATACTTACATGCCTCAGAAATAATTATCTTGACTTTCCGCTTCGATTTCGAGCGCCTCCCGCCTGAAGCCCAACGATCATACAATCGCTTTCTAGAAAACAAGAGCTATAATGAGTTCGCAGCTACACTGAAGCGCTTGGTATTGGGTAGAAGGCTGGATGGCTTCATGGAGGGGTCGGCAAGTTGCCTGATTGCTGTCACAAAGTTATTTGACAGTAGATATCCCCATCTAGGCCTCGAAAAGCTCCGTGATGGTACGAAACAATCTCGTTCAAAAGCATTCCATATGCTAACTATGGGCCCAAGACTTAGTGAGCGGTAGAAAGAGAGCTGGGTCGAGGGCTGGGTCACGTCGCCGGTCACCACGCCGAGCACAGAAGGAGGCCTTGCGTGAGACTCGAAACGAGCAAGCCGGCGAAGCTTCACGGCGTAAGCAACATACGAATTATGATACATTCTTCCTGTTAACTTTTATAAGGAACCTTTCAAGCAAATTTGGCTAGCACCCTTACCTTGCCTGGGCGAGTTCGTACTAGAGCACGCCCCGAAGGCCGAGTGGTGCATTGGGCTCGGATCGAACCAAGTTCCACTCAGGTTGATCCAGAAACCGCCGGCCCTTCGATTGATGTTACACCTACCCCTATTGACGCTGCTGAGCCTGAAGATAATCTGGAAGACCAGTCTGCCCCTACCCAGAGGCCTTTACTACCCGGTTTCGTGATTAGTACTCGAACAGCCCCTGTAGACCAAGGCAGTAGCCAACCAGCAGCTGAAGGGTCCGGACGTGAACAGACTCGCCAAGAAGAGAATATAGTTTGGCTGAAAGACTATAACGAAGCACTCGGTGGTCCAAAGTACGACTTTAATCTATACCCCTACAAGGGATGGAAGATTGAGCCGCCAGAGATCCTACTCCATCGTGCGATAAACTTCCTTGCCGATGAAGATATCGATCGGACTCTGAACTGGGGCCAAAAGATTGCAGAGCTGACTGAGTACTTCTCGTACCTTCTTCACAATTGGCAGGGTGAAGAATGGGGTGCAGAACTCCATGAAGCTATTGATATGCTTCATACACACTGGCTTTTTGAGCAGTATCACTATGGAAAGCCCAAGTTGAACCTCAGATTCGATAATGTGTGGCCAAAATATAGCAAGAGGCTGCCACCTATTCCTGGTGTCGAGACCACTGTCGAGAAGCCACAAAGTGAAATGGGCGAGCGCAGATTGCTCCTCAATGAGATTCGACCAGCCATTGATATTCACTACGAGTTGCCTGGCGATGATCTCGAAAAGTACACCGACCTTTATGCATCCGAAACCTCCAACTTCTGGGAATCTGCACCTCATTCCCAATCTTCCCGTCATGAGCTGGTCAAGATTGAGAACAACGCTTTTGAGAAGTGCGTCTTTTCGGGCATGTCAACAACCGACAGACTGATCAGAGCATCCGAAGCCAAGTTCAAGTGGGAATCTCACCAAAACAACTTCAGTCCAAGTGCTCTTCAGGCGTTTGCCACGCTTCGTGGAAGTCAACGAGCAGCCCTCCAACAGGCCTTGAACCAACTGGACAATTCTGAGAATCTTGCAGTCTGCAACATTTTCCGCACGCTCATTCTGCCGCCACCTAAAATTCCAGAGAAGCAAGACGCAGGTGTTCTTTTTCCTACTATACAAGTAGCAGAAGTTCCTGAAGAGGAGTCTCGCGACCCTTTCAGCTACACTGTGGCGCATAGATGGTACCTCGAAGCAGAGCGTTTCTGGAAAGACTGGGGGGATGAGCACGCCGTCAAACAATGCTATAGTCACAAGCAATGGGAGGAACGCGAAAAACCCATCATGGATTTGCCCAAGAACTGGTTGGGTCCTTTCGTTCACGATTTTCTGGATCATGACATGAAGAAAACTCTGGAGTTGCTGAGGAGATGCGAAACCCTGCTCAGGCGTATTTTCTTACAAGACGAACGAGCACCGCGACCCTTCCTGGCCGACATGACGCAATTGATGCTTGCGGGACTCTCGGGCAGGCCTTGGGATGAAACTGAGCTGGACTTCAAAGGGGAAGACTTCGTCTCTGGCTCACAGTATTTGGCTCATATCCGTCTATTGGAGGAAGACTTTTTGCGATTATTGGGTATGGAATCCATCCATTCCAACACTGTCGACCCGGACGTCAACCATGATGGCATCAGTCCTCTCTCTGCCATATTTGAACAAAGAGTTAGGGAAATCATGTATCCGAGGGGCTCAGCTAGTTCCGGCTCTTACGACTTTGCTAATTTCATGGTGTCACTCAATGAAGTATGTGATGGGCCAGTGAAGCGCTGGGGATTCTCCAATGAGGAGGCCTTGGAAGAGCTGGAGCATCTTGACAGAAGGGGAGTGATTGAGTAAGTCCCCTATATCCAGCCCATAGTAAGAGTCATTCTCTAACAGATTAGATTGAACGAGGACAACAGTGTATCATGTTCTGTACCCGACCTTCATCCTGAGCAACGTGTTCGGTGGCTCGACACTGATGATGACCTGGACGCATACATGCAAGGTATTCAAGCGACTAGGGGTGGTCAACCCGACAATGGCGATGACGATGGTGACGACAGCGACGACGAAGATGAAATCATGACCATCTCAACAGACGTCAGCGTCCCAGAGTCGGAGGATCTTGGTAACTACATGTTTGGTCTTCCCAAAATCGAAAACCTCCGCAGTTGGGTAGGGCTTGGGACTGCGAGTGGCAGAGAGGACAGCGACAAAGATATGCCTAGAAACCACAGATTCTTCCAACGCCTCTGCTTTCGACTTGGAAAGACAATAAGGGATCTTCGAGGGAGGATGGAAACATACAGGAGGCAGCTTACACCCGGACAGCAAGACCGCAACCGCTATTTTCTTGACACAATGGTGAACGAATGGGAATCAGATACTAGAACACGACCACAGTTGCGTGAGTATAACCCCAACAAACCCAATCCAATGGACGAACTTTTCACCCAGCCAGACTACGCGGAAATCATGCGTGTATGCCAGCACGAACATGATTTTGGTGAGGATGGGTACCCCGAAATCACTTACGGATGTCAGGACGACTCTTACAGGTTTTCTGTTGATGTCGTTCGAAAGGCAATTCTCCGCGAGGCTTATGAGAACAAGAGTATGCTGTTGCCAAACCGTATTGATCGCAGCGTGGATGAAAAGGGACTGCGGACTCGATCCCCTCTTCGACGTGAGCCAGTTTGGTCCTTTGCTCATCCTGATCGCAGAGGCAAAGCGCCACGGTTTTGGGACATTAACCGTTGGCCGCTTCATCTGCAAAGCGAATCGACAGCTGAGAGCATCAGGTCTGGACGATTCTACAAGCCTGCTCCTTCGCCTCTTGCACCAGAATCGACCAAGGAGCCACGGGTCTCAGTACGATTTGCTATGCCTCCGGTATCACCTATTTCATCCGTATTGCCTACACTTCAACGAGAAGTGCATCGCCAAGTCCGGCCTGAAGCCACAACTATGGCCCCTGGCATGACTGAAAACATGGACACATCTAAAAGTCAAGTCTACCAATTCCCTGGCTTTGGTGAGAAGTTCACCGTCACGTTCCAGGATCTAGCGGACTCTCGTCGGACTTTTACAACCGGGTCTTCTCAGTATCTCCTTGGAGACACGCCTCTGCAGAAGAAGCATATCGAGGATCTCATCAAGAGTGGTAAGCATTGAGATATGTAGTGCCAAACTCTGACTAACATGTTGCTGTAGGTATACAGACAGAAGAGCCACCAACTTGGACTCAGCGCCTAGGTGCTCTATTTGGTCGTAAGAACGTCCCAGTGGATCCTGGTGCGCTGCCCAGGGTCAATCCTCGTGATGTTCCCGAGAGTAAGCCTCGAAGTGAGCCCGAGGTTTCAGACGACGAGCCTTTTCAAGGGGAGGGTTCTTCTGCTGGAAGCGAAGATGTTGAAATGGACGAAGCTGCGATGCAACTTTGGGAAGAATCTCAGGCTGGCCCATCTTCAGAACGGCGCTCATCCAGTGCCCAGGGACCTTCACCAATTGACCCAATGGTCCCGACTGAGTCTGGTTCTTCCTCCGTCTCCCCTACTGAACCTGGGACTACTCAGGGAGAATCAAGCAGCATTGGTTTGTGGGGACAAGGCTTGCCCGGGGCTTTGCCTAAGCGGCTGAGACTCAGACAAGCGACAACTGAAATACTGTCCCATCCGGTTGAGTTGGAGGTAATCGAGCCGGAGTCTGAATTGCCAGAGCAGCAAGAAGAGAGCGAGAAGTCAGACAATGATAGTTTGTTCGGCTCGTAGTGAAATATGTAACTGGTATCGGTTTTTCGACTGTCGAGTAGGGTCTACTGCTTTATCCTTGTATTAATTGTTAGGTATTGGTGCTTTGGCTAGACCTGGGTATTTGGAGTTAGTTTTGTGTTATTAGCTCAATCTTTCAATTTTCACTATTTCTTTCATCACCACACGCAGGTAAATAATGAGGGACAGGGACCGATGTTTTGTTTTGCAAAAAAAAAAGCAATCATGAAGGATGAAATTTCTTTTTCATTCAGACCTTAAGCCATTATTTCTCATAGCCTCAGATCCGACGTGTCCTAACCGGCCAACCTATGCAATGAAACACAAGGAATCGTGACTCCGCGGCACCAGTTTCCAGCTCCCAGCATAAAACTTTCCCGCTCTAGCTCTAGTATCGCTTACCCTCCCGCAGTGTGTCGGCGTACTCGTCCAGGGGGCTCTTGATGAGCTTGGTCTCCTTCCAGAGGTTGGGGGTAAGGAAGCCGTAGGTGTTGGAGACGGCCACAAAGGTAGCCTTGAGGGTGTTCTCGAGGGTCTTTGTGGAACCGGCGGAGGAGGTGTAGGCGTCCTCGACACCGGCGAGCTGGAGGAATCGCTTGACGGCGGGAGAGGCAACGAGGCCAGTACCACGGGGAGCGGGGATGAGCTATAAAAACAGTCAGTTTTTCTATGTTCTTTGTTTCGAGGATATTCGCTTCTTTTGTTAGGTGTACGTACACGGACGGTAACGGAACCGCACTTGCCAGACTCCTTGCAGGGCAGGGAGTGAGGCTGACCAAGGTTGGTACCCCAGTAACCTCGTCGCACGGGGATGACGCTGAGCTTGGCAATGATGATAGCGGCACGGATGGCAGTAGCAACCTCCTTGGAGGTCTTGATACCGAGACCGACGTGGCCCTCGGAGTCACCAATGATGACAATGGCCTTGAATCGGGTTCGCTGACCGGCACGGGTCTGCTTCTGGACGGGCTTGATCTGTATTTTGTGAAACGACGAGTTAGCAAGCCGATTTTCCCTTCCAATAATTGCGGATTGTTTGTTCGAGTTGGTGTTTTCGCTTCGTTCTAGGGCTTCTTCGTGTGATAAATTCAAGGAACTA
Organism: Fusarium acutatum; assembly: GCA_012932015.1. NCBI lineage: Eukaryota > Fungi > Ascomycota > Sordariomycetes > Hypocreales > Nectriaceae > Fusarium > Fusarium acutatum. The sequence continues at coordinate 138,287 of JAADJF010000014.1, forward strand.
TAATTCGCACCTTCATGACCTCATCCTTGAGCTTAGGCAGGAAGTTGTCGACAATCTGGTACTCCTTGATGGGCAGAGAGTGAAGGTAGATCTCCTCCATGCTGTTGATCTTGCCGGCCTTGACCAATCGACCGAGCTTGGTGACGGGCTGCCACTCCTTCTCCTCGTTCTTGCCGCGACCACGACCACGGCCACGTCCACGTCCTCGGCCGCGATCACCGCCTCGGGAACCGAAACCACCGCCGCGAGAAGCTCCACGATCAGCCATTGTGAAGGATTTTTGTTGTTTTGCGCTGGAGGGGGTGGGAGGCAAGATGTGGTCTGCGCAAGAGCAAGATGCTGCTGTTGGTGTTGGCGATACTGGAACTTTTTGGCCCGGGTCAGGTGGGGTGGATAACGCACATAATTTTTGGTCGTTCACGTTAGCGAGCCCTAACTTAGATTGGAGCCTTAATTGTTAGGCCGTCATTGATGTGAGAGTAGTGGGGGTGGATCTCACCTTGATTCTCACCGAAAATAGGATGGTTCAATGCTCGGTGTAGACAAGCCACCCCGCCCATCATGAGTGATCGGCAATACAATATCCTGGTCCGATACAGTCAGTTTAGAGGCTCAGACTTAGACGCAGACTCAATATTGACAATTCCATCAGTCAATTGCTTCACTCGTATACACACACATATATATACTGAAAAACAATGCAAAAGTGTGGGGATGCTAGAGGACAACCATAAGCCATTTTTCTCGTCCTTCAACGGACACCTGAACCAGACACAGAACTAAACCACGGAGGGGAATTGGGAATCCATGCTCTTCTTCTCTTCGTACACGCCTGTTCACCATAGGCCATCATTAATGAGGGTATCGCAGCTCGACTACTCAGTATTCCGCCATCTTTCAGACCAGACACCAAGTCACATTACTCCTTCGTTGTCTTGACAATCAAGTTTTCTGAAGGTTGAACCCGTTGAGCCCACTCACTGTTATATATTAGCATAATCCATATCATGAACTTTTCAAATGAGGCACTTACGTCCAGCTACCATCGTAGACCCTCCTGGACTCAGGGGAACCAACGCCAGCCTCCTCAAGAGCAGTATCAATAACACAGGCAGTCACACCAGTACCACAACTTGAGATAATAGGTTTTTGGGGGTCGACACCCTTCTCCGCAAACAGCTTCTTCAGTTGATCCTTAGGGAGGAAAGCTTTGGTTTCAGGATCCAGAACAGAGCTAAAGGGGATGTTGATAGATCCGGGAATGTGACCAGAAGAAAGACCCTCGCGGGGCTCAGGGGATTCACCAGTGAAACGTCCATGAGGTCGGGCATCGAGAATTTGAACGCCCTCAGCGCCCTCCTTGTTGTGGTCCTGTGCGACTTCCTTGACCTGCTCGAAGCTTGCAACCCGGTTCTCTTCCATCTCGGGAATCTGGTAAGGATAGCACTCGATACTGTAGAGTTCTCCCGACTCGGTAGGCAGACCCTGATCCACCCACAGCTTAAAGTTGTTTAGTACGTGAACCTTGTCATGGCCGAAAACCTTCATGGTCCAACCCACGCGCGGTGCGCTGAAAATACCAAGCTCCTTGCTATCGTACACCACCACAATGTCCTCTTTTCGGATACCCAACTCGCTCATGGCAGCAGCGAAGCCTTTGGGGTTAGGAAGCATGTGAGGATAGGGACTTCGCTTGTCAATGACCTTATCTAGGTCAAAGAACCGGGCCTTGGGAATTCTCTGTTCGCGAAACGTTTGGATACCGGATCGGCCATCGTTGGGGAGAAACCATGATGCGCAGAGAGGAATTACTCGAGGATCGGTGCTGATCGGCGACGGGGGGTTCTTCTTGAGGGCTTCGTGAAGCTCTTTTGGGGTAACAAGATAGGATGAGAAGTTTCGGCGGGTGAGCAGGGAAGGTCGGAAAACCTTGGAGCCCCATTGAGGAATGCCAGCTCTTGTTGAACGGCAGAATGCGATAGACGCCATCGTATAGATGTTGTGTTTCGGATATGAAGAGGTGGTGGGAGTTCGTCGGACTCAGTGACTTGACGTAGGGCAAGTTCCTGAGCGATTGATAAGAGTCAGAGCCAAACGAAATGTAAATTCGCAGGCCAGACACTGTAGGAAAAGACAGTTAGCAAAAGGCTTAACTGTCCGTCTACGTCCTCATTCGTCGGCGGGACAGTACCGCAAAGAATTGTCTGGTGGGCTTGACGTGAGGCGAGTGAGGTTGATGACGAGAGGTTAACGACCAATCGAGTCAACTTTGAATGGATGATACCTTTCGCGCAAGTGCGGGCGAGGTTGGCGAAATCGTGAGGAGCTTGGACCACCGCCATCAGTCATTTCCAACGGCGGGCGATGACGGAGTCGGAGTGGAGGGGTTTCTACAGCGGACTACAGCTTGTTCAGTGGGTGGCCCTCAGCGGAAGAGGTCACTGAAGCGCCAAACGGATAGGCGCCCACCCACCACTACAGCCCAATCCACTCAGTTGGAGTCTTGGACCTCTCACCTTGTCAACCTGAGCTCATGTGCCTCCCCCACGTCGGCGTCAGTGCTTCAAACCTTGACCGTTCTTCACTCAAAGGTTGCACGGCCACTTTTGAGTCTCGATCCTAGCCCCAGAAATCCTCATCTCTACAATATCGATCCCGTGACTTTTCTTCCTCAAAACATCATGAAGGTCACCATCAAGAACTGGAATACGGTCGCTACTTGGCGATGGGATATACCTGAAGATGATGTTTGTGGTATCTGTCAGGTCCACTTTGACGGGACGTGTCCGACATGTAAATACCCAGGCGACGATTGCAGCCTGTGTAAGTAAACATCAGACCATATTGATAAAGATAAACCCTACTAACGCAAGATGAATCTCAGTGTCGGGGAAGTGCGGTCACAACTTTCACATGGTTCGAGTTTACCTTATCTCTATCTTTGTTATCCTGAATATTTACGTGCTGACTGTGACGGTGTTTGTGTTTAGCACTGCATATTGGAATGGATCAAGCAAGATTCATCAAGAGGGCAATGCCCCATGTGTCGTCAACGTACAGCCCCCAACCCATTCATTTTCAACCAAATCAGGCTGACGTTTGTTTTCAGGCTTTGAGTGGAATGAACAACTGAAGGAACCAGTCACGCAGGCCGAGTAAGGGTACTCGCACATGATGTTATGCAAGGCGTCGGGCGTTTTTCAGGGCATACGTAGAAATTGGCGTCAGGCATACCAGAAATGGACTTGGGTAAATCGATTCAGCCTCTTACTGGTTGGTTTATTGGCACATTTTGTGACTTGTGCTGTTACATGCAAGTTGGTGAGCCATGCACAACTCAGCTACTAGTGTGAGGGAGCCCACAGCCTCAATCAAGCTGACTGTGCCATGCCAGTCTGTCAAGCCTTGATAGTCTGGACATTCCCATGACAGCCCAAGACAGTCTCTCAACTCTGTTGACAGTCCTTGTTGTCCCTTTGAGGCTCTTTGAGAAGATCTTGTTTCTTTTGGCGGATTATCACCATTATCTGAGCTTCATTGAACTCTCTTTTTGATCGATTGACCAATTGTCTCTGAAGCCAGGGGTTCATAACCTCTGTACTCACTACAAACTCCGCTGTCCTTGTCTTGGAAGGACTTAAAAGCCAAGACTGGAGAACCGCATCAACCCCTTGTGATTCAAGACTTATCTTGGAAGTACGGGACTTTGGGGGCTGTTAAGTTGCACTTTCAGAGGGCCCCGTTGCCTTGCTGCCATTTCAGCTCCTGGTTCGCAACCAACCACACACAACTGCGCAGCTGCGCAAAGGCCCCCTAGATTTAAATACGAGCTTATTTCCCCCCAGGATCTCATTTTCGCCTCTCTTCATTCCCGGCTCCTTAAACGAGATCTTATTTCCATTTAGCCTGAAACCTAGTTCAGAAGATATATATACAACACATATATATACCTTATCGTAACTAGTATCACTTGGCTAGCGCCGTACAACAATATAAATCAGTTTATCCAACAAGAAGCTACCGTCTATAAATAAGCTTCGCCTCAGATCAACAAAGGCGATTTCCTGTACCAACAAATCGTCTCAATGTACTCGTACCCTACACCTTTATCAGAATTCACTGCCCAATCTCAATCTCAGGATGGTCCGCATGATAGACCAGTGGCCAATCATCCCTGGGCAGTGCAAGGAGGTCTCAGCGCTATCAACACCAATGTCCGTCCACAATATGGGTTCTCGGAGTCGCCTTTGCCTATGAGTTCCTCAACCAATGGTTACCCAAGCTACGACATGGCTCTTCTCAGCCAACCAACTTTCAGTGCTCATCCAAGCTTCTCACCAGCTGGTGCATGGCCATACCCCAGGCCTCAGCCCGGCTCATCGTCGCAAACCCTCGTCCCAGCGACGAAGACCGAAGCCATCAAAGTTTTGATCAAAAGATTCGGGTGGCTATGGTTGCTGCTCAAGGTCAGATCAAAACTTAGAGGCTCGGGTCGAAGACATCAACGTCGACACAGTGCTTCGGATTACACATCACGGACAGCTGGCCACAACAATGGCCATTATATGGCATCGTCAATGAGTGTTTCCCTTGCAGATGATGCAAGGTTGGGTAACCTAGTCGCTGGAGACGAGGCCGATCTCTTCAACCCTATTGATCCCACAAATCATGTGTGGTTTGACGCTCTGGGAATACTCAATGGAAACCCACTGTTGCCGGTGCCAGCGGATGTGTCACGGCCAGCCACAGTTCTCTATGAAGAGGATGTCCCGGCTCCAATTCCGGGACAAAGACCCATTGAGTGTCTAGAAGAGACAGTTCCGCCAATCAACTTGATGAATCAGCCTCAACAAGAGATTATCATGCCTGGTCAGTCAAAAAAGCGAGCTTTTGACTGTGTTGAGCTCGATGATTCGTCAACAGACGAAGCTGAGGGGATGTCTCCGGATAAGAAACAATCCAAGACGACTTCTACAGCACCACGATTTGCCTGCCCCTTTTACAAGCATGACCCGGAACGCTATGCAAACTCAAGAAGTTGCTGCGGGCCTGGGTGGGAGACAGTCCATCGAGTCAAGTAAGTGGTTTTCACCTTAAAGCATCCAGGAGTAGACTGACATATCTCCAGGGAACACATCTTCCGAAGTCATACACTCCCAGAACACGAGTGTCAGCGCTGCTTTCAGTCTTTTAAGACAGAGTTGAAGCTCTCTAGGCATTTAAGAGCCTCTACACCTTGCGAAGTCCAAAGTCGCAACACCCAGGAGCATGAAGGCATCAACGCAAGCCAGTCCAAGGCATTGCATGCAAGAGCCAGAAAATGCGATCCTGGAGCAGATCTCAAAGAGGTCGAGGAACAGAGATGGAATGATGTCTACAAGATCATCTTTCCTGGAGGGGGCCTGGTGCCTACACCGTGTTAGTGTTCAACCACATACACTGCAAGAACTGAGTGCTAACAATGCCCAGATTATGATCGCTTACAGAAGAGCAACAATGATGACTTTGACACGAATCTCATGTCTGATTTTGAGCAGCGCATGCGAGGCAAAGTCGTTGAGATGAAGAACTTGCAACCTACGCTGGCACCTCTTGTGGTCCAGCTAGCTTGCAATACACTCAGGGAGAGTATGCAGTCCTGTCGTCAGAAGCCACAAGACGGTAGCAGTCAAGGCTCAAGCTCTATTGTGTCCCCAACACAAGAATTCCAGTCATTTCTTGATGGAGGGCTCCAAATGACGGGCATTAACGAGAACTTTTTGCGACGCCTAGATAGCCAGTTCTTCGTACAGGCGTTACGGGATTCTGGTTTAGATATGTGACCTACAGGCTTTGCGAGCCTATGAAGATGATGAAAAGGAGGATGTGAGATACCAATTTGATTTATGAGTTGAGCATTTGTACTGCCATGCGGGTCATGAGATGATCACCAAGGGAACAAGATAGACGGAAGGGGATAGACTTGGCGTTTGAATTCGAAAATACCATTTCATCCTCACCGAATTGTTAATGTAGCTTCATTTAACGAAATCGAGTCTGGGTGTAGTGTAATTGTTCAATTACCTTGTTTATAATTCCTTGTTGTCAAATCAGATGCGTCTACTCCCTGTTGTCTAGGAAGAGTACGTTCCCATAACAAGCCATGGGCTTATTTTCAACCCATCCGACTGGCTGATCAGGACGCTTGCCCGTTTGTTGCCTTCGCTCATGCATGGTTCGCCCGCCGTTGAGAACCTGCGCAATTGCGAATTAACTAGTCATATAAAGCACACTACCCCCAAGTCCTTTAACAATTCATCATCGGCCTACTTCTCGAAAATTTAAGAATAACTGGATCTTATATTTCTTTTCGTTTCCAATTACCAAGCACACTTCTGATTGGGTTCAGCTTCATATGCAGCATGTCTGACCCAAGCCACGACGATCAGTGGGAGCAGGAGAGAAGCTTCATAGCAAAATTCTGGGAGAACCCCCCAAGTGAGGGTAGTACGGGGCAAATCCCAAAGCTCAAGAGTTTCTCCAACCATAGAGAGCGGGTCTCCCACCTTGTACCACCAAGCTACATGGGTTATTGGGGCAAGAAGCCCGTGGCTTCTATCAACACCACCATTGCTTCCATGGGGAGCGATATTGCGACACCTTTATATACCAAAATTCCAAGTATAGAGGTGTCAAATCTCGACAAAGACAAACCAATGTGCAGAACGGAAAGTTCAGAGACCTCGTGGTCGACTGGAGGTATCTCGATGGACAGCGGATGCTTCTGTTCAGCTGGAAATATGGGTGAAAGCTGCACTCATGCTCCATTGGAAGATGTTGGATCTTGGTCTGATAACTTCGTCCCGGAAAACGTGCTGCTTCCAGAGACTACTCAATGGATTGCTGAACTGTACGGATCTCAACAGAATACTCAGGCTGTTTATTCATCTCAGGTCTGTGGCAGTCCAACTTTAGAGTTAGTTCCTGAGACCAGGGTCTCCTTGCCAGCATCTTCAGGTCCTTCAGACTGCGGTTATAGTCGAGAGACCTCGGCAGACAGTGCCGAAACCTGCTGGAGCAGCGATCAAGCCTCATCCTCATCGGCAGTTACTGAGAGAAAAAAGCATCAACTCGTGGTTCAAATAATCGGAAGGCTTCAAGAATGGTTAGAGATGATGCTGAGAAGACACGGGGCCCATAATGGCCAGGCAGTTTCGAGTAGTGGCTCTACACCAGTTGTTGGAGCAGCCAGTCGTGCTGGGGAATCACCAAACAGTCAAACCCGAAGAAAGCGTCAGAGAAGTGGTTCTGATGATGGTTTTGGGGAGGATGATAAGGCGCCAGATCGAACGCAGAAGAAGCGCGGGAAAACCAGTGATTCTGCTGAAGCCAGATATGTTTGTCCGTTCTTCAAGCACAATCGTGAGAAGTACAAAACATCTCAGTGGAAAAGTTGTTGCTGGCCCGGCTGGACCTCTGTTCATCGAGTCAAGTGAGTCCAGTTTACCTACTCAATGGATGTCAATATCTAACAGTATGTTCAGAGAGCATCTCTATCGGCGACATATGCTTCCCAAGTTTCGCTGCAACAGATGCAGGCAAGACCTGAAATCAGCTTTCAGCCTTAACGAACATCAACGAGCGGACACTATTTGCCAGAGGCAGAGTGAAGAGCCTGAGGAAGAAGGAATCGATGAAGAACAAGAGAGATTACTGCGTGTCAGAAAGAGAAAGAATGGGAAAGCTCCACAAGTTGCAGAGGAAGAGAAGTGGGTTGAGATGTATAAGATTCTCTTCCCTCACGATGATCCAATTCCCTCTCCTTGTAAGTATACATCTCGTCATCTCGACACTCAACCACTAAACAGCTTCCTAGATCCTGAACTATGTCCTTTGCAGCCCGAACAAGACGTAGAGCACCCTGGGGCGAACGTCTTAGACAGCTTTGAGGACTACGCGCGGCGTGAGTTTTCAAGACGCATGCGACCTCGTATAGAGAGTTTAGTCGATGGAATTCTCGAGCAAACTCTCACTTCCCAAACGATCACCGATGTTGCCAATAATGTCCTCTCAGGCATCATGGAGTCTTTTCGCGAAAGCCAAAGCGAGGAAACTTGCCAACCAGAATCACAAAATTTACCCTCGAGAAGTCCTAGCCCTCATGGGTTGCCAGTTGAGAACCCAAATCGAGTACCCCAAGAAATCCATACTTATGAAGCCGGGTCCTATTCAAACCTGGAGATTGACTTGGATGAGATTCTAAGCTCGTTAGATGCTAATCAGTCGTTGGAATTTGATCGCTGGGGTATAGAAGACGAAGGCATAAACACATTTCATCCTTTTGGGCTCCAGGTTAAACAGTATAATAAGGCGAACGCGTGAGGAAGAGTCTCAGAGGGACTAAGAAATGACCAGCCGAAAGTACCACTAAGTTATCCTATACCTACCTAGATCTTTTTGTGCCTTAGGATGCAGGTCTGAAGTTTTATTGCGTCCCTAGGAGGAGCTATCCCGTTGGTATCTCAGGTTCTCGTATTATGTATATAGCTGTGTCTAATCATGGGCTTTATGTGAAGTTTATGATACGACCGTCAAACCCTGACATCTATGAATGCGCCTCGTTCTAACTTTACAAGACAGTCCGTCTACTCTCTAAGACTCCGGGACGTATACACCATCCTTACACAAAACAACCACCTTCTTGAAGAATCGTCGCCATTCAAGAGGATCGCCCTTAACCTTGACGAAGCGAATGTCAAGGACCTCCGTACCATCCGGCAGAGGCTGACGATCCACTTGAATCTCGCCATGCAAACTTTGTTGACGACCGTCGAGTGCTTTGACCTTTATCTTAGCGACAGGGTTGCCATGTGGATTAGGCGAAATATGCGTCGTGGGGACGTTCAGATGGTGGAGAGCATCGTTAATCATCTGGATGATGTGGGCCGGAGGCACAGCCGAGAAGAAGCGAGTAAGTGACTCTGGGGGACAAATGTCGCGGAAACGGCGGGCTTGCTGGGTGAGGGTCATAGAAGGACCAGGAGTCTGAGAGAATTGAGACATAGATGGCTCGTCGGCGAGTGTATCGAGCATTGCTCGGCTCGCGTCGTGAGTATGTGGGAGTGATGAGGCTGGCGAGGCCATAGAGCGAAGTGGAGGGCGCTCCCAATCCCAGTCCTTATCAGCAATTGGTGTCTCTGGCTGAGTAGAGGAGAATTTCCCGACATTCAGGCCAGTATCTATGTCCATATTGTCGCTGGAAGAAGGTTGTGATGTTGGGTGGTGGTTGAAGTCGATGCGGAGATTCTCCAGCATCTGTGTCGCCAAGTTGATGGGATCTGTGACTCGGCCATCCGAGTTGAGGAGGGCATTGTGTCTTGTGTACCAAGGATGTTGGCGCACTTGAGTAAAGTTGAAGCGTTTTGATGAATCAATGCTCATCATCCCTCGTAGTAGAGATAGTGCTTCTGCTGGGACTCTCCCCCATAGAGCATCCGTGCTGCGACCAGATGTTCTTACGTATTCCTGGAATTCCCAGCTGCCTTGTGAGGGCTCGTCCCATGGTGTGTTGCCGACAAGAAGAACGAATAGAATAACGCCGCAAGACCAAACATCGACCAGATCTGGTGAGTACTTCGTAGCGTTGGGTAACTTCTTGTCTGCACGCCCACAAGCAAGAATTTCAGGGGCGATGTAAGGTGGACTGCCACATAGTGTTGAGCTCAACTTTCGCTGACCCTTGTACTCAAACATTGTGGCCATACCAAAGTCTGCGAGTTTTAAAGATCCATCTTGGGAGAGGAGAATGTTCTCAGGCTTGAGATCACGATGTGCCACGCCCTTGGAGTGCATGAAGCTCACGCCGCTGATGAGCTGAACGAAGTAAACTTGGGCAATGTCCTCACGGACACCCACATCAGCTTCAATCTTGTCGAAAAGATCACCACCCTCTGCGTACTCCATGGCAATCCATCGCCAAATGTCATCTTCTCCTGAAGCGAACCACTCGATAATGTTGGGATGCTGGCCGATGTGTGAATGCAGCGAGACCTCCATGGCCAATTGCTTGGTAGAAATGCGACCATGTTTAACAGCATAGCCCTTGTGAATGAGCTTTACAGCAAAAACTGGTGTTGGGGCGTCGAGGGGAATTGCTTTCTTGATGCTGTGTTGAGGTCAGTAGTGAACTTCTCGGTTATCGTGAGTGAAACATGGGGTAAAACTAACGAGGCATATGCTCCTCGACCCACGGTCTTGGAGACGATTCGGAAGGGAAGATCCGTTGGTAGAGGGTCTAATTGTGACTGGTTCATTGGTTTGTGTTAGTGATGAGGAGTCTAATGAAGTCATACAAGATCGAGATTCACAGCAGATTGTGTAACTGTGACTAGGTAGGTATGACTGTGAATCATTCACAATCTCCTTGATACTGACGATCTGTCACTGGAGAAAAGCTTGACAGACGCTATTGATAGGGACTAAAAAAGGAATGTCCTACTTACCATGGTGTAGAGGTAGGTCACTTTATGATAGTGTCTGAATTGTGTTGCTATTTTCTTGTTCAACAATAACCAATCGTTCAGTTGAGGAATGTCGTCCTGATACTTCAAGTCCAGAAGTTGCACGCGTTGATCCGCGTCTATTCACCGCGTAAAGTGTTTTTTGTTGCTGTGAGACCCCGAACCAGGTCCCCTAAAGATAGCGTCACTTAGCGCCCTGTGCATCCTCTCACAGCACAAAAATGCCCTACAGTTTCAGCGCTGCTGCCTTGTATCGGATACCATTGGCTATGGTGTTTCTGTTTCATTCACCTGGACCCTAGTCGCGTTGGTTGCTGCGGTAAACAGTTGGAGCCTCTGATCAAGCTTGAATTGAGAAATCATTACCCTTCCCTTTATTCAATTCTGTCGCAATCCAAAACAATCTAGTTATTGCACATCGTCTCACGTTTAAAGACAACTCAGAACCCGGGCTTTCTCTCTATTCGCTTTCATCCCTTCCCGCGTACGCCACAGCCAACGTCTTTCTGTCTCCCTCAATCGCCCCTGCATTCGTCCACCTTCACCTCTTTCCACTTGCGGAATTGTTGTCTGTACATAAACAATTCCCTACCGCTCCCTAGCAACCTATAATCGCATCTACTCTTCTGTTGCTTTCTTGGTTGTCGGCATCTCTTCGTACTCAGTCTTACTCGAGGAAACAACATCAGCATCAACATCTCACAATGGATTACAACATGGAGGATAGCCAGAACTCAGCTCCCGGCAGTGTCCAGGCCGCCAAGCTCAACTCTGGTCACAAGGGCCCTGACTCTCAGAGCACCACCAAGAGGTGAATACTCGTCCCGAGACATTATGGTCGCTACGGTTGCTAACTCTAGACAGACTGCAGACCGAGCTGATGCAACTCATGACGTCGCCCGCTCCCGGCGTCTCTGCCTTCCCCGGTGCGGATGGAAACCTCCTCGCTTGGACTGCCACCATCGAGGGTCCCGACGATACTCCCTACGCTGGCTTGACCTTCAAGCTCAGCTTTGCGTTCCCCTCAAACTACCCTTACGCCGCTCCAACGGTGCTGTTCAAGACACCCATCTATCATCCTAATGTCGACTTCTCCGGCCGCATCTGCTTGGACATTCTCAAGGACAAGTGGACCGCTGCTTACAACATCCAAACTGTTCTGCTGAGCCTTCAAAGCTTGCTTGGCGAGCCCAACAAGTACGTATACAATTCAAACTTGACCATAACCATGTCACTAACAAACACTCAGTGCTTCACCCCTCAACGGTGAGGCTGCCGAGCTGTGGGACAAGGATACCGAGGAGTTCCAGAAGAAGGTCCTGGCACGCCACAGGGATGTTGAGGACGAGTAATTAAGTTTTACGAGGGGTTGGTGCTTTGATAATTGTATAAAGGAACAGGAGTACCAGGTGTACGGAATTTGGTTTGATGACTTGTTAGGTTACAGGATTGCATGGCATTTCCACAGCTGGTTTAACAGCGAGAGGAGGGGACTTTGATAGGGTCAGAAACATGTACACCATTGTCGATAGCAGACCCTCTAATCGACGATTCATAAGATTCGCGTCATCACGTCAGAACGTAAATGATTATTTTCGCCCTCATAAAAAAAGCCTTGTCCATAGACCACTTCACGCCGAGGCACCGATTGTCGTTTGTGTTGACTTCAAGCTTTGATCACATTTTTTCCCTCTGTGTATATTCAGCGTCAAAAGCCAGAATGCCGAATGCAACTCCAAATGCCATGCCGCCATAGAACCTGTCCCAAGAGAAACTTTTTATATTTATTCCTCAACAACGACTGTGGCAAGACCCTTGGGGTTCTTGACGTTCACAGCCTGGACGTAGCTGTACAGCTTCTCCTTGGCACCCTCCTCGTCGTTTCGTCGTCGGGAAATTCGCACTCGGAGTCGGTAGTCAACACCCTTGATACCCTGCTCCCAGACCTTCTTGTTGAGCTGGGGGTCGATGCGGACATCAGAGGTACCCTGTCATGAAGGTTAGCACGGGTGGTTCGAAAATGACAACTTTGCCCTCTGCAATTGCTTCGCATTCGACATCAGGCTCATGGGATGGATAGTCGTACCATGGACTTGGTGGCAAAGGCCTTGATCTCCTTGATAGCACGGGGGGCCCTCTTCTTGAAGGTGACACCATGGAGCTTTTGCTCGTCAGCATTTAATCCAGATATTTCAAGCTCTGGTTCTCGAGCTATTCTTTGGCGAAGTAACGTACTCGCTTGTGCATGTGGATGGTGTACTCGCGGGCGACGACATCCGCGATGGCGGAGCGCTGAGTCTTGCCGGAGGGCTTCTTGGACGACATGGCTGGAAATATGAGGGTTAGTCCTTCGGTCGACGAAGTTGATAAAAGAATGAGTCGCTCGTGCTCGTAGTCTCTTGAGAGAGAAAGGACTTCGAGGGAGGAGAGGAGGGAGTATTGGTCGTACCTGCGGCTCGTCTCTTCGAGATTGGTCGTTAGGAAGGTGTGATGAAGTAGCTGGAGTAATTGCCAAAAATCTTTGTGCGTAGCCCTCGAAATCGGCAGGCACTCTGTGGGCCTGGCGAGCCAACCAGAGCGCAGCCCTGATGACCTACCAGGCTCTCACGTGATGACGGTCGATTCACAGTTCGGACAATTGGCTAATCCCAGATGGGCTAGAGGCGTTGTATGGTCCACGTTTAGCCTCCAGTGGTGTTTACCGCGAAGCAAACATTGCATCCAATCTTGGCCGTTGCTGCATAACGATTCCATCATTCCAGCTTGGAGCAATTGATTTCAAGGCACCGCAAATATCGCCATCCTTTGCGCATGAGCGTCTCATTTCTCTCATTTAGAGACTGCTTTGCTTAGGAGAGTGTGCGGTTGCTTCGACAAGACTTAGCGGCCTGTCGTCGGTCGTAATCAGGGGAACTTCGCGTACCCGGACCCTTCCATAAAGCTTCCCGGCAGTTGCTCCGCGCGCCAGAAACGCCTCTTTCATTTTAACACTCACTCTCACCTTATCGACAAGTATAATACGTTAGCCCGACATGGCCGAACACGAACCTGTTACCACGATGGCATCGCCGTCGCCTCAGCCTGACATGACGAGAAACCGACTGCCTACGCTCTTTGAGGTTTTGAGTCGTCGCACTCTCCCTCCCGTCGACCTTTTCTCGTTCTATATCTACATGCGCGATCAGCAACGTTCGGTGGATTATCTCGACTTCTGGTAGGTTCATGCAGGATTGACTTTCCAGAGAGCTTAGCTGACATGGCCAGGCTCGATGTTGCTCAGCACATGTCGCTCTGCCGACATTATGTTCGCGAACTTCGACGATCCGTCCTTATTGGTACTCCCGAAGCACAATCAAAACGATCTTCAGCCATCCTCGAGAATATTGGCGACTTGGAACCTAGAACGGCAGGTCCGTCCATGTATGCGACTGAGAAGGAGAAGAACCAAGATGCGCAAATGTCTGCATTCCTTAGAGAGGACCAAAGTCACGATTCACCTCAAAGTGCCTCTGCGCCTGTTAGGCCCAGCCCTCAGTTCAGCAACTCTCACGAAGTCACTACCGAATCCAACTCGCCCGCTCATACCGTCGCGCGCCAGGATATCCGAGCCTCAGCTGAGAAAATTCTCTACACTTTCCTTCTTCCTGGAGCTGAGCGAGAAATCACCCTCCCAGGTTCTATTACCGCAGAGGTCACTACTGCCATCGAAGAGTATGGCCGCGACGATCCCGAGGTATTCGATGTTGCCAAGGACTATGTCTTCCAGGCTATGGAGCGAGATGCTTTCCCAGGCTTCCTTCGAATGAAGGCTCTAGGCAACCTTATCCCACCTACGCTCATCATGCGACTTATCCTTGGTCTGATTGCCATGTTTGCCGCCCTCTGGGCTGCGTTCGTTCTCATTTTCCTTGACTACTCTCGTGCAACCAGATGCTGGGTAAGTTCTTACTCGAACCAACTATGAAAAACTCGCTGACTCTCAATAGCTCATCCTTCCATTCACCGTCGGTGTTTATTTCCTTGCGTCTTACCAATACTCTCTGGACCCTATTATGGCCCTGGTTGGTTACAGCGAGTACACCCCCTTCAACTTCTCTCGCATTCGTGAACCCTACGTTCGCAAGCTCATTGCCAAGCGTGCTATCATGGTCCTCGCAGTGACTGTTCTCATCGATGCTGCACTCTGTGTTCTCTTCATCCTTGTTCCAGGAAAGCGTCTCTAAGCAACTACTCTTTTCACATTCAACCGCGGTCACTAATGCCGGCCATTACTGGCCTTTCACATTCCCATTAAAAGAAAAAGCCATCTCCGCGAGAATCTCTTTGGACATCATATCAATACTCACGACTGTAATGATCAGGGGCCTTGATTAAGCGGCAATACTATCCCCAGTCTCTCGATTGAGCTCGGGCGTTGCTTTCTGGAGGCTGGCGTACGGAAATCTACTGTTTAACAACCAGGTCTTCTTTGTAATTTAGCTATTCCCGGTCTGGAACATGATCTTGAATCATTTCCGACCATGCGTTTTTCCTTCTTATTATGACCTTATCGGGTCATTAGAATTAGTACAAGTCTCAGGGCGGCATTTTGTACGGATGTAGGGCTAATAAAAAGGCGTCGTATCGTCTATTATGTCATGATTCTTCGTGATACATGTTTTGCGAGCTTAACTTTTCGTTCGCCTGGCTCGAAAGAGGTACTATCTTCACAGCTTGCGCTTGTTTGCTCGTTTCTTCTCCTCTTCTGCCTCATCGACATCCATACTGTCGTTGTCCACCAAGTTACCTGTATCCATGACTGATCGCTTGTTAAACCCCCGTCTACCCAGGTCCCGTGTCATGTTTGGCAAATCGTACTTGCGTGGTCCCATTCCCTCTTGTTGTTCGTTTATCAACTGCTGTAACTTCTCATCCGCCAAACGCTGCTCACGCTGTCGAGCTGCGGCTGTTGTTCGGATCTCCTTGATCTGAAGATCGAGGCCATCGAGGGTGGTGGTGCAGCGGTCAGACCATTTCTTGAGAGCAGCGGCCATGTCAGGTATCGCTCCAGGGGCGAGATCACGTAGAGGCGCAACACTGGTGACCTGCACCACTGCACGAGCTGGGTCAAGCGTGGCGTGAAGTAGACCAGCGTAAACCGCAGAAATTACCAATGCCTCGACCTCACGTGCTCCAAGTAGATCCAGGGCTTCCTGTAGCGCGGCATAGGACAGGTTCTGTCGGTCTCGGACCAGTGACAGAAGCGATAGCTGCCGTAGCTTGGTTGCCTGTACTTCTGCGAGCGCTGGTAGGCCTTCTGTCGTTTTGTATGACGAGTATGTTCCATAGGAAAAGATCTGGAGAAGTTTTAGGTGCGAAGCAAACTCTGAGTCGGCGAGGTTTTGGATGGCGGGTGTTTGTAGGAGATCACTGAAGAGGAATGTGTTTGGTGCTGATGTAGCTCTGGTAACGAGATCGGCAGCTGCGCGGGGAGATGTAGCTGATTTGGAGAGAGCGATGAATGGCTATTGCAGGTGTTAGTCTATCTTCATTTTGTTTTTCCTAGTTATGCATACCTCCAGCGCGTTAAGAGCCTTCGTCTGCTCCATGATGTGTTGTGGTTGAGGCTACAGCCTCGGGGGGTAGATGACGGATATCAAGTACGTCACGGTATGGAGAGAAGCTGAAGGGTAGTGACTGTAGTGAAAGTCCGTAAGTTGCTGCGCTCTATTATACCCTCCGGTTGGGGCTCGGGCCCAAGAAATACTCTTTGTTGATAGTCGCAGCTTGTGCAAGTGGGATGTCGATGAAGTCCAAGATGAGTTCAAGGTGAGGCTGGAGCGCTAGGCAGGCAGCGTACGGTGGGCGCGGGGCTCATGGGATGTGGGGTCGAATTAAGCGTGGGGTCTTCCAATGTGTAGCCGACTACCCTGTACTGATATATATATGATAATGCTGTTCAATCTTGACTTGGAGTTCTTCGGCCTGCACTTTTCTCATGTTGTATGAGCCACTCGAGAAACTGTCTTGGCTTTTGATGTCGGAGCTCGACACTGCCAGTTATGTTCATGCCATGGTTCGTATATACCACACTGGATTCTATGTAAAAACCGATCCCCAGTTCGTTCGCCTCCGTACTAACGCAACCCCACAAACAGAAGACGCCTTCTCAAAAGACAACGAAATGATACTCGATGTAGTGTTCGAGTTTGCCAATGGCTGTGCAAATCATGTACAAACTCAATTCAACCTGTCTATCGCCAAGAAAACTGACGAGAAGCCACCACATATACGATGACTCAGCCACTGCTGGACTCGCCTATGCTCTCTCGGGAACTTATTGAGTTCAGCTATAAGTGACAGCGAGTCTAGCGTTCGTACTGCTGATGGGCTGTAAGGCAAAGGCATGCTGACTGCATGTGCAATGGTAGCCTTACACGCGACACATCGACATTGATTGCCGGAACGTGGAACATCCGCCTGAAAGACCTCACAATTGGACTCTATTGCGTCTTACATATAGTAAGACATTGCTACTCCAAAAGACACACGATGATTGGTGATGGTCGACTAGAGGTTCACGGCAGAGTTACGATCGACAATGACAGGAAATTGAAGATTGAACTCATGTTCAGTTCCAAGCCAAGCTGAAGTCTTCCCAAAGAGAGGTCGGTGCGTCTAGTTCCGATAGTTCATGAAGGGTAAAAGCTGGTTGGACAGTCTGGGTGCTGAATGGTTGCAACTTGAATGATCGACACTTGCGCCTTTCAGGACAAGAGATGGCGCCATTAAAGGCCAGCTGAAAGTGAGCCATTGCAGAACTTTAGTTACCTTGTGACTGAGAAATAAAGGAGGGATAAGAACAGGTAGTGATGAGGTATAAACATCAGCGGCCTTCGCCTTGTGGCTATGGTTGCACCGATCTCACTGATCTCACTCTTTTACAACCATTCACAGACTTCTTTGAACTGTCTGAGCACCTGTCACTGCTCACTAACAGATTGGGACCAATCGACCAGGTTGTTCTTTAATTGCGGAGTCCCCTTGTCTCAGGTCTCAGCATTCTCCGGCTCCAAGCTCCCTATTCATCTCCATTATTCAAAGAAACCCTGGGCTTCGTTTGGGAAATTCTGAGTCTCTAGTGAAACATCCCTGCAAGCAAGAAATCTGGTGCTCCAGCAGTCGCATCTTTGTATTAAATCCACCAACGAGAGGTATCAAACCGTCTTGGATATCAGCGGAAACAGACCCCAAACTGGAACTTGACCGTATCAGCCGCTGAGCCAAGACTCGTTCCGGATGTGATGGTTTTTGGGCCTCTCGCCTCGCGAACTGTTTTGTTGGTGTTTCCTTGCTAATAGCAGTGAGTGTTTCCCCTGAATCGTAGTTAAAACGCCGAGACGCCGTCCTTTGGAATCTTGCTCATGTCATGTCCTTATGTTCTTGGCCTGGTGTCTTGTTCTTGTCCTTGTTCTTCTTATTCTCGTACCCAAGTGGTCGTTCATTTTGTTCTCTTTCCTTCGTCTCACTAACGCCAAAAATAGCCGACATACGCACACACATACATCAGCAATTGAAGCCGGTCTTCGTGGTCTTAGTGGCGCATTTGTTATCAACTGGCATAAGCTGTGACCTTCCAGTCCAGGCTTGATACAACATCTTGGCTTCCGATTTCCTTGTCTGTCCAACACTGCGACTCTTCTTCTTTATCTCTTTATCTCTCTTTCTGCCGAGCTGCTGCTCGATTTATTGTTTGCATCGCATCTCCACCAAATTGAAATGGTCGTGGCTGGACGATTGAACTAGAACCCGTTCATTCCATTATTAGCAACCAACCACCAAACGAGTCTAACCGCGAGAGTGAGACCCAAGGACCACCAGTGCCGTTCATCCCGCTTTCCGCCGCCAATTTGGCAATCAATCTTCAACTCCAAATCTCTTGGCTTCTGGGGATCGCAACATATTGACGATCCTCGAGTCGAGGCTCACGAGCCACAAGCCGTTGCGATGGCTCCCGCCTACATCCAAGTCCCTAACAAGGACACAAATAATGTCGCGCTCTCCGTTCCGAGGAGTCCCGGCGCCGGCGCCCATCTTGCTACAACGACACTTCGAGTGGACGGCATGACGTGAGTTTGATCACAGTTCTATTCTTTTCCTCAACTTCCGCCGGTCATCCCGGGACCCAGTTATGGAGTTTCGTTCGGCTTTTGCGGCCCCCCTGCCAAGTTTATGCGACATGTTCGGGAATATATCACTGACCCTGTTTCCTCTATAGATGCGGCGCATGTACTTCTGCTGTTGAAGCTGGCTTCAAGGGCGTTGATGGTGTTGGAAACGTTTCAGTCAGTCTGGTTATGGAGCGCGCAGTCATCATGCACAACCCTCAAGTTATATCCGCCGACGAAGTCAAAGATATTATCGAAGACCGAGGCTTCGATGCCGAGGTCCTCTCGACCGACCTCCCCAGCCCTGTCACTAGACGCTTTACACATAACGAAGACGACAATGACTTTATTACGACAACTATCGCCGTGGAGGGCATGACCTGTGGAGCTTGCACTTCTGCCGTTGAAGGTGGCTTCAAAGATGTTCCTGGTGTCAAGAGCTTCAGCATCTCATTGCTCTCCGAGAGAGCTGTTATCGAACACGATCCCGACCTTCTCACTGCCGAACAAATCGCCGAAATCATCGAAGACCGCGGCTTTGATGCTACGATTGTCGACTCGGGCAAAGTGGTGGCTGACAAATCTGGCAAGGATGCTGAAAATACCGGCAACATTGCCATCACGACAGTAGCGATCGAGGGCATGACATGCGGTGCTTGCACATCAGCTGTCGAGGGTGGATTCAAAGACGTAGAAGGCGTCCTCAAATTCAATATCAGTCTTCTCGCGGAACGAGCCGTTATTACACATGATGTTACGAAACTCTCGCCGGAACAAATAGCGGAAATAATCGACGACCGTGGCTTCGACGCGGAAGTCATTTCTTCACAACCAACCAATGATCATCATAGCGGGTCATCGTCCACGGCACAGTTCAAAGTTTATGGTGTTCCCGATGCGGCTGCAGCAGAAGCTTTGGAGGCTGAGTTGACGACCATGCACGGCGTCGATTCAGTTTCGGTAAGCCTTGCTTCATCGCGCCTTACGGTCACTCACCAACCTAGTGTTATTGGCCTTCGGGCCATCGTGGAAGCTGTCGAAGCTAAGGGATACAACGCCATTGTGGCCGACACCCAAGACAACAATGCACAGCTCGAGTCACTCGCAAAGACAAGAGAGATCAATGAGTGGAGGACGGCTTTCCGAACCTCCTTGGCTTTTGCCATCCCGGTCTTCATTCTGAACATGATCTTGCCTATGTGCGCGCCAGCTCTCGATCTTGGCAGGTTTGAGTTGATTCCTGGCCTCTATCTTGGAGATATTATCTGTTTAGTCCTTACGATACCAGTTCAATTCGGTATCGGAAAGCGTTTTTATATTTCAGCATGGAAGTCAGTCAAGCACCGCTCACCAACAATGGATGTCCTTGTTATCCTCGGAACGTCTTGTGCCTTCTTCTTCAGCATTTTGACAATGACGGTTTCTCTACTTCTGCCTCCTCACACCAGGCCAAGCACCATTTTTGACACCAGCACTATGCTCATCACATTCATCACATTGAGTCGCTACCTTGAGAATAGTGCGAAGGGTCAGACATCCAAGGCTCTTTCTCGGCTCATGTCTTTGGCACCCTCTATGGCTACAATCTACGTAGACCCCATTGCTGCTGAGAAGGCTGCTGAGGCTTGGGGTAAGGACCCAACTACTCCCAAAACGCCAGGACTTGGTGGTTCAGCTCACGAGGAGCGATCTGTTCCTACTGAGCTTCTCCAGCTTGGTGATGTCGTTATTCTGCGACCTGGTGATAAGGTGCCTGCCGATGGTGTCCTTGTCCGAGGAGAGACCTTCGTAGATGAGAGCATGGTGACAGGTGAAGCGATGCCTGTTCAGAAGCGAACCGGCGATCACGTCATTGGCGGATCCGTCAATGGTGATGGTCGTGTTGACTTCCGAGTCACTCGTGCCGGTCGTGACACTCAACTCAGCCAAATCGTCAAGTTGGTTCAAGATGCTCAGACCAACCGGGCACCTATCCAGCGACTCGCCGATACTATTGCAGGGCATTTTATTCCTGCTATCCTCATTCTTGGCCTGAGCACGTTTCTTTGCTGGATGGTTCTTAGCCATGTGCTTACGAACCCACCTAAAATCTTTTTGCAGGACTCCAGTGGTGGTAAGATCATGGTCTGCGTCAAGCTCTGCATTTCTGTGATCGTTTTCGCATGCCCTTGTGCCCTTGGTCTAGCTACACCTACTGCCGTCATGGTTGGTACTGGCGTCGGTGCTGAGAACGGCATTCTGATCAAAGGTGGCGCTGCTCTCGAGAGATGTACCAAGGTTACACAGATTGTCCTCGATAAGACTGGTACCATTACCTATGGCAAGATGAGCGTTGTCGAGTCTGTTCTCGAGTCCGAGTGGCATGATAATGAATGGCGACGTCGACTTTGGTGGGCTATTGTTGGTCTTGCTGAGATGGGTAGTGAACATCCCGTTGGTAAGGCTATCCTCGCAGGAGCTCGACAAGAGCTTGATATTGAGGCCGATGGTGTTCTTGAAGGAAGTGTCGGCGAGTTCAAGGTCACTGTTGGCAAGGGTATTAACGCTCTGGTTGAACCTGCATCAGCTGTTGATCGTAACCGCTATCGGGCGCTGGTCGGTAACGTTGCCTACCTGCGGGAAAACGGCATTGAGGTTCCCGAGGATGTCATCGAGGCATCAGAACAAGTCGATCCCAGCGCAACCAAGGCTTCTAACAAGGGACCTGCCACTGGTACCACTCACATTTTTGTGGCTATCGATGGCAAATACAGCGGCCACCTCTCTTTGGCTGACTCTATCAAGGAGGGTGCAGCTGCTGCCATCTCGGCCCTTCACAGACTGGGTGTGAAGACAGCTATTGTTACTGGTGACCAGCGATCTACTGCCCTCAGTGTCGCTGCGGCTGTAGGCATTCCTCCCGAGAATGTCTATGCTGGAATGAGTCCCGACCAGAAGCAAGAAATTATCAAGCAAATTCAAGAACAAGGCGAGGTCGTTGCCATGGTTGGCGACGGCATCAACGATTCACCTGCACTTGCAACTGCTGATATTGGTATCGCCATGGCCAGTGGCACAGACGTTGCCATGGAAGCCGCTGATATCGTTCTCATGCGCCCAACTGATTTGATGGTTATTCCTGCGGCGCTGGACCTCACTCGGTACATTTTCCGTCGCATCAAGCTGAACCTTGCCTGGGCGTGCATGTACAACGTTATCGGTCTGCCAATTGCCATGGGTTTCTTCCTCCCCATCGGTTTCCACATGCATCCCATGATGGCTGGTTTCGCCATGGCGTGTAGTAGTGTCAGTGTCGTCGTAAGCAGTCTGTTCCTTAAGTTCTGGAAGCGTCCCCGATGGATGGACGAGGCTGCCGCTGAGCAGCGTGGTGGTCTTCGCTGGAAGAGTGGAAGAGGTATTGTAGGCTGGGTGCGAGAGACTCTGGGTAGGAGAAGAGCTAAGAAAGAGGAGGGTTATGTGCCTTTGGAAAATCTGGAGACGGAAGCGTAAGAATTTTTTGTTTTGCTAAGCGATGGAGTCATGATGCTTGGTATATGTATCGTCTTGAAAGTTATCTTATATATCGATAATATCATAGAAAGAAAATAAGAGCATATGGACGTACAAATCTTTTCAGACACCTCGCTCTTGCTGGCCGTTTTGTCTTATATAAATATCAGGAGTGTTCTATATCGGCCCTTAAATGTTAGAAGTATCATGATATATGAAGGTTTCTCTTTGTTTGTCGCGTGTTGGTCGTATGTTTGCATGTCCCGTAGATGCCGTAAATGTTTTGTATGTGAGCTAGGAGCACACCTGATAACGCCACTTTCTGTCTTTCCAACACGGTAATAGAGGAACTGATGAATGCCAATGAATAACCAAGAGCTTAAACATCCAAGATAGCCTGGAATACAGTTTTGTTGTTCGTGATTGGGCAACTTTGATTCAGACCTCCAGTTGGAGACTTGATCGGATCCGGAGAATCTCCCTTGAAAAGAGCCAACGGCTACTGGAGAGTCAATGGAATGTGGACAAATGAGGGTGGGCAGATGAAACAGTCATGGCGCAAGACCATAGAGAAATGAAGACTTGAAGTGTTGTTGTGTGGCTCTGGGTTTCGGAGCATAGATATCCGCATAAGTAGATATTGTGACTATTGGAGAACACAAGTCTAGACGAAATTGATCCTACACTGAAGCAACAGGATCGACATCGTGTTACCCTGAAATATTGGCAGTCATCATTGCAGAAATCACCGTTACATTTCCCGTCACACTACGTATTGGCATCCCTGCCTCTCCATCCTCATAAGGCGACATTCTTCGACCTAAAAACTCCTGCCCAGAAGGATTCTAGCATCATAAGCAGGGGACTTCTGTAAGGGCGGCATCGGTCTTCCGGGGCTGAGACACAATCAGATCCTTGCATTCATAGACTCATTTTCTGAATCACCCAACGGATAGTGACAAATAAAGTTATCCAGAATCTGAGACATAAACTAACAAGAATCTCGGGGGCTTTTTCGTTGGAATTCTGATACTACTACCAAGAACAAATTATCGGATCAACGGTAAATGGAGTCTCCTGGCGTGGGAAAAAATTGGATTGCTGTGCAAATCGTAGGAATCTGCCAAGGCTATTCAAACCTGTTAAGGCGCCTGAGTTTGAGGCGACGCAACAATGAATGGGGCGGAAATAACGGTTTTGGATGGCGCAAAAGTCAACGGCCTTTTTACTCCTTTTTTTTCTTAGTTCTTGGAAATGGTCTCGTGACAGCTTTTGGGTGGTGTTTTTTTTTTTTTTTTTTTTTTTTTTTTTGTTTTTTTTTTTTTTTTTTTTTTTTTTTTTCGTTGTTTCTCTATACACATCAAAAGGAGACACCCGTCTGACACTCTGCAGATGTGGTTCGTATTGCTCACTGATAATCGTATTGAGGTCCAATCACGGGCTGATCTCAACAGCTAAACGCTCACAGTCTCATATCAGTGTTGATCTTTCTGAGTGCCGTTAGAGATAGAGAGCAAGTGCCGGCGCATATAGAAATAGCCATGAATACGCGGAACAACTATGTGCATCGTCTTCTCCCACTGTCCCTTGGCCTACGTAACTCTGAGCTTGCGTATTCTTGATGATAGACAGTCTTCCTGGTGCTTGGCCCGTTTCACGACAACGCGGCTCAACACGTACATGTGCAGGTATAAATCAACTCTAACTAGAGAATGACGTGCCCTTTCTCGCTTGTAATGCCTATAGAGATTGGGTTATGTCCACATGAGATCCGTGCTGCGAAAGCGGGTGTCGAGAATACTAATGTACGAACAAATACCAAGTACAAACGGATACTGTTTTAATGGTACTAGAGTTTTATTATACCCACTTGGAAGAAGAAATTCCTTTTCTCCGTGACCAAGAGATAACCCTGAGCAGTCTGGGCCAGTCTGTTCAGCTCCATTTTCGATATTGTATCAACTCATATCAGCATAAAACTACTGACGCCTCTCTCATTAGCCTACATCACACACTCCAGTGACTTGCTAGAATTGTCAACACGAGATGTTGTGATTGGTCTGAGATGCTGTATTCCTGGTCTGCAATGAGATGCCCCCGCCCCCTTTTCTGATTAGAGTAGAGTACCATCGTGTTAGGTTCTTCTGAACCCCTGGACTATACATGTACAGGTAACAGGACCACGTTCCAAAGGCGGCAATAAAAACGATTTATCGAAAGTCCTTTTCATGCATTAGGTCATTGGAGGGAGTAGTCCCGAGTCTTCATTCAAGCATCCTTGTAAGCTTGTTTGCTGAATGAATTGAGTTTGCGTTGGTTGGTGAAGAGGGATAAGATGAGATTGATCCTCTAACGGTCGTACAGTGGAGAGGTTTCTAACCTCTATCCATGGCAGGTAGAGTATGTATGTGCTAGGTGAGATCTGGTGCGGAACTCTATCAATCACCCACTACTGTCACTGCCTATGTAATCGCGATCACCTTAATTTCCCACTGCAGGATTCAAGAATCCAATCCATTTGGAACAATAACCCACCCAAGAATGGCTAATCAAGGCTGGTTATGGTTACTGCGAGTAGGTTCCGCCAATGCTGACAGCTGTTCACTAAATCTTGACACAGACGCCACAAGGTACCTCACCTCAGTGTACCTCGACTCACACTCCAGTGGCTTTTCCTCCAAACTCCGCACCCCGATCCAATAGCTTCGTTTTTGTAAGCCACTTGCAAGGCCCCGCCAACTGCTCCCTTTGGCAACTACCCCCGCTATCAATCACTAAAGACTCCGAACCTCCCCGTAGATATTGATTTGGGGGGTACAGATCACACAGGTACAGTAAGCCTGAGATCCTTTTTTGGGCTTGTCTCCCTAAAAACCTTCCTCCCTTTTTCTGCCTCCCAACTCTTTCTTTCTTCTTCCCCGTCCTGTCACATTAAACTCTCTCTTATCCCTCCTTTTCGAGCCCTTCGAAAGAAACAACTCTTCACAACTTTCTCTTCTTTTTTTGTGTGTGCGTGTTGTGCAAGATCATTTTCTTACCTGGGATCAGTACTTGATTTTTGCCTGTCTCGTCTTGTCTCCATATTCATCTCCCTGTCTGGGTCCAATCGCTCGCTTTATTCCATCATATTACGCGCCTCCGCCCCCTTCTCCCTTGGCTTGGCCCCTGTATTTTCTTTCGCTTCCATCTATCTCCGTGTTGCGTTTCCACTTAACAACTACCTACAACTACATCAAAGACTCGGCTGCACCTTGGTCTGCATCTGCATTTTGTCGGTAATCGACTGCGCTTGCGGATTTCATAGTCGGTTCATCGTTATTGATTGAGTCGACTCCGGGTTATGCTAAACACCCCACGATAACCTTAACGTCAACGGTACCTGATCGCATCCCCACGAATCTACGGCGCATCCATCACCATGTCTTCCCGTCCCAATAACGAGGAGCCTCTTCCTCTCCTCTCCGCCGAGGAGAGAGAGCGTGATATCAAGGGCGAGCTCGATGTCGAGAGCGACGCTGGCCGAGCCGAGCCTCCCAAGAACAATAACCTTGAGCACGAGTACTCTATCCCCAGTACCGTCAAGTTCGCATGGCTCGGAACCTACTTTTTCTTCTCTCTGCTCCTCACTCTTTACAACAAGCTTGTTCTGGGAATGGTAAGTTGAGGACTTGAACCACTTGTGGTACACTTATAGTCCAAAGACTAACATGCGCTTCCAATAGTTCCACTTCCCATGGCTCTTGACTTTCCTCCACGCCTCGTTCGCCAGTGTCGGCACCTATGTCATGATGCAAATGGGTTACTTTAAGCTCTCACGATTGGGACGTCGCGAGAACCTCGCCCTCGTTGCCTTTAGCGCTCTCTTCACTGCCAACATCGCCGTTTCCAACTTGTCTCTCGCTATGGTCTCCGTTCCCTTCTACCAGACCATGCGCATGCTCTGCCCGATCTTCACCATCCTTATCTACCGCACTTACTACGGCCGAACCTACAGCACCATGACTTACCTTTCTCTCCTGCCTCTTATCATTGGTGCTGCCATGACCACCCTGGGTGAGATGAGCTTCACTGATGCCGGTTTCCTTCTCACCATTCTTGGTGTCGTGCTCGCCGCTCTCAAGGTACGCCCTGTCCTGACATGGCTTGAACTCTTTATTAACCATTTTATAGACTGTCGTCACCAACCGATTCATGACTGGCTCTCTCGCACTTCCCCCGATCGAGTTCCTCCTCCGCATGTCTCCTCTTGCCGCTCTTCAGGCTCTGGCTTGCGCTACTGCCACCGGTGAAGTCAGCGGCTTCCACAAGTTAATCACCTCAGGAGACGTTTCTCTCCCCCCCGCTTTCGCCTCCCTCTTTGGAAACGGTTTCCTCGCCCTTTTGCTCAACATCTCGTCTTTCAACACCAACAAGCTTGCTGGTGCTCTGACTATGACCGTCTGCGGTAACCTCAAGCAGTGCTTGACTGTTGCCCTCGGCATCTTCCTCTTTGACGTGACCATCGACCTGCTTAACGGTGCTGGTATGGCCGTCACAATGCTTGGTGCCGCCATCTACAGCAAGGCCGAACTCGATAACAAGAACCGCAAGAGCCAACAGGCTGCTGCCGCCGCCTACAAGCCCGTCGACCAACAGTCCCGGTAAACTTGGTACGCCGTTGAGATCGGATATTCTCACTTTTAATACATGACCTTTTTATAGACGATCGGGCGAGTGAAGACTGGCAAAGGCGAACTGCTTTTTTTTCGGCGTCTTTTTCTTCGCTTCTTGGGATCTCTGCTGGGTGTGTAAGCATGGATCGACATCTGGTAAAATTCTATTTGTACTTGATATCCGGCGGCTCCCCGCGGACTCGCCCACCACGAAGCAGGATCGGGGGTGAGATTGGAGACTGAGGATGTTATTACTATCATGATCATGGGCTATGGGTTTTTTTTTTTCCGAAAATGTGCAGGCCCGGAAACTATGTGGCCTTTTCTATACAACTTTGGTTGTTTCTTCAATTTTCTTGAATAGGGTTTGCATTTCCAGAGTAAGAATAGATACTCTACATTAATGCCTGCGTTGCTGTGTCTGCATTCGGCATGTGTATTATACCTGATAGTGAAAATGAAAATCTTTTATTCCCGAAGAACTCCTGAGCTAGACAGACAAAGGCCGCGAACTTATTTGGATTGATGTCCATTCTAACAAAACACCACCCTGGTAAACATTTTTATGAGGCAAAGACAATCTTGGAATAACTGCCGTCCATTAACGCCGTGCTATGCGAAATATAAGAAATAGGATGTGTCGTTCTCAGATATCCTCGTGCGAAGCATGTACAATCGAGGCATCAGGAAGGTCCTTCTTTTTCAGAGCCAAGATACTCTGCTGAACATCGTCGAACGAGGCGTTAGATTGCAGGCCCAATGTCTGCGCCAGTATTTCGAGGTCACTTGGTGGCAAGGCAACATGGCCTTGTCCGGATACGCCAGCACCGAGAGCAGGTACGATAATAGTCGGATCAATACCAGTACCCTTTGCCTTGCTGAGCATGCCGAAACGGATGGCTACTTCTGTAACGGTAACCATGATACTAACGATAATCAAGACAATAATGATCCAAGTGATGTAGCTCATCTTTGCGTCGGCAACGGAGTCGGACAGTATCTCGGCGAGATCGAGGAAGACACGACATCGCTCGTTGAGAACCTTGATGCGTGGGTCGATCTCAAGGTACTCGCGGATGGCGGCGTAAAGTGGATGTAAAGTTGGTTCAGAGTCCCAGAAGAAATTGGGAACATCGAGGATATTGGACGCTGTGAGATAATTAGACTACATCACCGTAAATTGGGGTGGATAAGCTTACAGAGATTGATATCAACCCGGCTCTTGAAGAGTTGGCCCAACATACGCACGATTTCAGTACGTGTCATGTTAAGCTCTCCTGTTAGAGCCAGCGTCTTGGGTACATGCTGAGCACTTATCATAGTCTCACTCATACGTTCTTCAAAGAAACACAGCCGCGTACTTTGTGCAATAGCATGGCTGATGGTGAGTTTGATCATATGGTCAGATCGCGGTAGCAGAGTGATCATGTCGTTAAAGATACGAGGACGCTTGATATCAGCGCTGTACTCGAAGTGGAACTCCTCAGTCTCATAGTCCTCCTGGTCCAAGGGTCGAGTGAGAAGACTAGTAGCGCCATTCTCTGTAGCGTCGGCATCGGCAAAAGTTAAGTCGGCAAGGATATCCTTCTCTTGGTGCTCTGTAAAGTTCCAGAAGACGACAACACCGTAGGAGTAGACAAACATTTCGGCAAAGTTCTTTGCATCGGGCGCAAGTCGGTTCATGGATGAGACGTCATCGTCGTGACGGAAAGGGTTGCTACGCTCAGGAGTTGATGGCCGATCAGTAAAGTGAGAAGGCATTTCGTGGCCACGCTCGGGACTAGGGTTTTCGTATGCATCATCCTCGAAGTATCCCTCGTGATGGTCCCGTTGCTCACTGCGTTCGATTTCTAGGTCTAGTACCGTCTTTCCAGTTCCAGGAGTCTTGAGAATAGGTCGGCTTCGTACTCGATAACCATCAGTGCCATTGAGTAGCGGCAAGGCGTAGATGACGTATAGACAGTCGTCGTAAATTTTTGTTTTGGCCTCATGCTTCTTGCGCAGGAACTCGGCAGTCGGCTTAATCTTATAGGCTTGCGCAGTACAGTAGGCTGTCAGTCTGCTAACCTTATCTGTTCTCTGCATCTTGGACAGCCTCTCAGCAAAACTCTTTCCGCGGATTCCGCCTCGTTTCTTGAGGACATCCAGCTCTTCGTCTTTCAGAGGTCGATTCTCATCATCGTGTACGCGGCGCGCGAGCACCGACTCGCTCTCGATTTCCTCATCGACGTCATCGTCGTTATCGCCTGTTTCCGGAAGAAGGACCAGCTTCTCGCTTATCTTTGTCGTTCTCGAGGGCATGGGCTGGCCGGTGCGAGACTGGGCATTAGGTAGACCGCCTGAAGAGACTCGGCGACTTGGAGCACCGCCTGCGGGACCTGGATGTCGTCCTGGAGGAACTGGTGCTGGGGGACCGCGTGGCTGGCCTGAAGGGATTTGAGAGTTGTACTGGAGAACATTGTCGACGGTCATGAATCGCATTGGTGCCTGAGATCCGCCGGCGCCTGCACCAGTGTCTTGTCGTTGAAGAACTCTTCTTTGAGGTGGTCTCTGTCTCGCGTCCGTAACCTGGATGGTATTAGTAGTATTCGTGGACGCGCGCAGAATTGATGATAAGTACCAGGACTGATGGACGTTGCTTTGACGCCATTGCGGCTCCTAAGGGATCAACACCCTTATGCAAATGGATAGTTTAAAGCCGGCGATCTTTATAGATACGGATCAATTGAAACGAATTATCGCGGTCAACGGTATAGAGAAGTTTGAAAGCCAAAACTCGGTTGACAAGGGTTGAAGCTTCAAAGATTCAAATGATTCTGATCCGATGGGGTTCGCAGCTCCGGCCAATTGCTTTGGGACTGGCTCTGCGCTGATGACCTCATATGACCCCACTAAACCACAGTGTATCAAAAAAGCTTCCAAGCTGTTGTGGCTCACCACTGACGATGCGAGGCGCAAACATGTGCTAATGGATGTTTGCTCGACTTTAGCTTTTCTATTATTATAGCGGTTTTTTATCAATAGAGCCATTGACACCGACAGGATAGAGTCATCATGTTCCCAGCCTGTTTTAGTTGTACAGTCGGTATACCCGTTTTCTGTCTTGTGTCTTGTGTTATGTGATACTCGTGAGGTCGCAACGCGTCTCTAATCTACAGTAACATTGACCACCTGTGCATGTATATTTTTTCATGGTATGTTAAGCTTATCACTTTGGAATTGAAGCGCATCTCGCTTTTACAAACCCTGGTAGGGTGTCAAGAAACAAGCATTAGTTGAGAAGATCTATGGCTCTAGGGTAGCATAGTGACCAAACCAACCCGCGTAGAACCAACATCCTTGCTTGAGCAAGGATCTCCAACACTCAACAAGTCGACCAATTGTGGACTGATGATGCTTTGACCTGGCTAGCCTGCCAATCTGGCAATAAAGTTCGTTAGATACAGGCTGAGCATCCACCATATGGAGTTTTGCATGTTTTGGTTGACGACCTGGAGAGCTGTGACACTAGATTCTGCAAGGGGAGCTAGAGTCTACTTGACACAGCCCAGTAAATAAACAACACAGCTCGATCTTCTCTTGTGATATTTACTCATGCTTATAGACAGTAACTGAAAGATCACACGTAGCAAAGAACACTTCACAGCGCATAATAGTTGCTTCTGAACCGCATAAAAACTGACCTTGTTGAACAAATGAGAGACTTTGCAAGGATAAACCAGACAGACATAAAAGCGGATCATCAGCCGCATGTCACCAATCGGGACTAGGCATACAGGCCGTTGCCGGGCGGTTGCCCGTTGTTTTGTTTACTCCGGCAAATCCAACGCCCCGCCATCGGGTGCCTTGACGCTCACTCGCTCGCTATAGCATCCCATAGGTCCTAGAGTTCATTTTCTTGGGCATAAACTCGTCTTATTGTCTCGTCCCAAGAACAAAGTGACGGCATTTGCGCTGCTTGTATTGGCACTAGCATCTTATTCTTTGATCCTGCAACGCCTTGACTTTGGTGTTTGTTATTTTTCGCTTTTACACTTTCATCTCGTGCACATAATTCAGCTTGTCTTGGATCTTGAAGGATTCCAAGCCGCTACGCCTTGATACAGCATTCCTCTGACGAGACGAAGCCGAGCAACGCTCGAAACAATGCGTTAACGTCACAGACGGAATATCGATTCACTACGTTCCTGAGCAGAGACTCCAAAGACAAAATCAAGAAAAGACGAGACAAGAGTTTGCAGGCTTGGCCAGCGACTCCCTTCTTAAAAGACTTGAACAATGTCGTCCCGTACTCATTACTTCCAAACTCAACACCATTCTCCAAGCCAAGCGCAATCGCAATCGCAACCACAATCTCATCAACATCTGCGACCTCTCCGCCAGTCGCATACAATCGACTTCGCCTCCAACTCCAACATCTCGCCCTCTCTCCTCAACCGCTTCCCCTCGACAACGTCATCCTCCGCCTCATCGGGCTACTCCCACACCTCAGACCATAGCCTCAATAGTCAATATACGTCCGCCTCTAGTTCAGCTGGTTACGGAGCTACAGTGCATGGCCACAAACGAGCACAGAGCGATGTCAGGGCAAGGGCAAAGACCTTTGAAGCTGAGGAAAATATGACCTCAAAGAAAGCTCCCGAAAATATCTATAGCTCAGCTCGGCATTCTCTTCGTCCACTCCCACAGGCTCCAGCATCCACGCCTCCTTCAACGCCTCCCCATGCAGTTCCTCGCCATGATCGTGGTAAGAGCGTCGATATTGGCAAACTGTCAATGGCGCACATTGATGGTCACACGTCGCCAACGAAATTATCAACTTCACCAATCAAGACGTCGCCAGTAAAAACGTCATCGCCTTCTCGCCCGCTACCGATGCGACCAAATTCTATGCTGCTCACTCGATCCGACTCGTTTCTGCCACCAGAAGCTACCCAAGCTCCTTCATCGCCCCATCATGTGCATAGCACGCACATAGCTCGGGATGAGTTGGAAGGACTGGGCAAGTCTTCCACAAGTCAATTAAGGACACTTTCGCGTCTCGTATCATCTGACTCACCAGAAGACTTTACCATCACCTCACCAGCGCAAGAAGTTGTTGGCTTGCGCGGTCGACGAAGATTGCAACGAGCCGATAGGAGCAATGGCGGCCAAAGCCAGAAGTCCACTGGCTACAGTTGGGAAGGGCGCAACTGGATGGACAAACAGCGCCAGTTCCTTCAAGCCTACGAATACCTTTGCCATATCGGTGAAGCCAAGGAGTGGATCGAGGATGTCATCCATAAATCTATACCTCCTATTGTTGAGCTTGAGGAGGC
Source organism: Fusarium acutatum (assembly GCA_012932015.1). Lineage (NCBI taxonomy): Eukaryota > Fungi > Ascomycota > Sordariomycetes > Hypocreales > Nectriaceae > Fusarium > Fusarium acutatum. The sequence goes on from JAADJF010000014.1 coordinate 170,392, forward strand.
GCTCCGTGATGGTGTCACGCTCGCAGAAGTGGTCGAAGCTCTGAACCCAGATCGACGTTACCGAATCTTCCAACACCCCAGGCTCCAATATCGACACTCCGACAATATTGCTATATTCTTCCGATACCTTGACGAAGTTGAGCTGCCCGACCTGTTTCGTTTCGAGTTGATTGATCTATACGAGAAAAAGAACATTCCCAAGGTCATCTACTGTATTCATGCTCTGAGCTGGCTTCTATTCCGCAAGGGCATAGTCGACTTCAGGATAGGCAACCTCGTCGGTCAGCTTGAATTCGAACATCATGAATTGGAAGCTATGCAGAAGGGTCTCGATAAACTCGGCGTTACAATGCCTAGTTTCGGAAATATGAGTGCCGACTTTGGCGTTCCTGAGCCTGAGCCTGAACCAGAAGAGACTGAGGAGGAAAGGATCGAAAGGGAGCTGAGAGAGAACGAAGAGTCCATCGTTGATATGCAGGCACAAATCCGAGGTGCTCTCCTTCGTGTTAAGCTTGGTGAGACAATGCAGACTCTTTGGGATGAGGAGGAATGGTTAATAGATCTCCAATCTCGCATTCGAGGAGACTTTACACGACAAATTATGGACTATCGACTGCAGATGAAGCGCTTTGCTATCCAACTACAGAGCTCAGCACGTGGATTCTTGGCACGAAGAAGGTTGGATCGACGCGACCAAATATTGGAAGCGCTCGAGCCTGATATTTTGGAGTTGCAAACCATGATCAGGGCCAACAAGGCTCGAAACCAGGTACGAAATGTGACTGCTCAGCTTGCGAAATGTAGAGGGCCCATCAGGGAGATCCAAGCAATCTCCAGGGGCTTTTTGGCCCGCAAGAGCCATGTTGCGCAATACCAAGAGACTAAGGAATCTTCCGGTATTGTTGAGAAGCTGCAAGCAGCAGCCCGTGGAGCTTTGCTACGAGGCAAAGTCGACCAGGATCTTGAAGAGTTGGAGGCGGAATCCCCAGCGATTGTTGACCTGCAGGCAGCGGCGAGGGCATTGCTGACTAGAACTCAGGTCAACCGCGAGCAGCAGCATCTACGCTCCTTTGGACCCCAATGGAAGAAGCTACAGGCCTTTGTCCGTGGATTCCGCGCTCGTCAGGACGACATGGCTCTAAGATCTGAACTCAACAAGCATAGCCCCGCGATTGAGCAGCTCCAGGCTCTTGCTCGCGGACTCTGTGTTCGCCAGAATGACCAGGCACTACGAACTGAACTTAGCCAACACGCCCCAGCAGTAGAACGACTTCAAGCTTTTGCCCGTGGACTCCGCGCTCGCAAAGACGACAAGACATTAAGAGCTGAGCTCAACAAGCACACGACTGGTGTTGAGCAGCTTCAAGCCTTTGCTCGCGCCGCTGCTGTGAGGAGAGATGTTGCTGATACTCTCGATGCTCTTAAGGAGAACGAACCTGCATTCATTGGCCTTCAAGGTCTTATTAGGGCCATGCTTGAGCGCCAAAGAGTTGCAACTATCCTTGAACAGCTCGAGGAGCAAGAACCTCAGGTCACAGCCCTCCAGGGCAACATTCGGGGATTCTTGTACCGCCAGCAGCACCAGGCGTTCCTCGACGAGCTTGAATCTCATACTCCTAAGATCATTGATCTCCAAAGTATTTTACGAGCCATGATGGAGCGTGCCAGAGTTGAGGATATTATGGCCGAATTAGAGCAAGAGGAGGAATGTATTGTTGCCTTCCAGACCGCAGCCCGAGGTTTCGTCGTAAGGGCTCGATTTGAGGAGAAGAAGCGCTTCTACAACGAGAACATGCAAAAGGTCATCAAGATCCAGAGTTTTGTCCGCGCCAAGGTTCAGGGCGAGGCTTACAAGAGCTTGACCACTGGAAAGAACCCTCCAGTCAATGCCGTCAAGAACTTTGTCCATCTTCTTAACGACAGTGACTTCGACTTCAACGAGGAAATCGAGTTTGAACGTATCCGCAAGACAGTTGTTCAACAAGTTCGACAGAACGAGATGCTGGAGAACTACATCGATCAACTTGATATCAAGATTGCCCTCCTGGTCAAGAACAAGATTACACTCGACGAAGTCGTGAGGCATCAACACAACTATGGAGGCAACTCAATGCACTTCATCGCCAACAGCTCCATGTCTTCTGCCAACCAGTTTGATCTCAAAGCACTAAACAAGAGCTCGCGCAAGAAGCTCGAATCCTACCAGCAACTCTTCTTCAACTTGCAGACCCAGCCACAGTACCTCGCCCGTCTGTTCAAGCGCATTCGTGAGCAAGGAACGGCCGAGAAGGAGTGCAAACGCATTGAGCTCTTGATGATGAGTCTCTTTGGTTATGCTCAGAAGCGGCGAGAGGAGTACTATCTGCTCAAGTTGATCGCTCGATCAATTCGCGAAGAGATTGTCAGTGCGCGAGATGTCCAGGACTTCATCCGCGGCAACTTTTTCTGGTCTAAGCTTCTCAACAACTACACTCGCTCACCAAGAGATCGCAAGTACCTTCGAGATCTTCTTGGTCCTCTGATCAGAGACAACATCGTTGAGGATCCTGCTCTGGATCTTGAGAGCGATCCCATGCAGATTTACCGATCAGCCATCAACAATACTGAGCTGGCTACTGGTCGACCTGATCAAAGGCCGCTTGATGTCCCTCGAGAAGTTGCTATTCGCGACCCCGAGACTCGCCGCCTCTTCATCGACCACTTGCGTGATCTTCGAGAGATCTGCGACCAATTCTTCCTCGCCCTTGAGGACTTCTTGCACAAGATGCCTTATGGCCTTCGATTTGTCTGCAACCAGATCTTCGAGAACCTACGACAGCAATTCAAGCGGGAACCCCCTGAGAACCTTCTGCAAGTTGTCTCCAGCTGGCTTTGGCGATTCTACTTGCAGCCAGCCGTTGTTGCCCCTGAAAACGTCGGTGTCATTGAGAAGGCACTGAGCCCTCTGCAAAAGCGAAACCTCAGCGAGGTCGCCAAGGTCATCAGCCAAATCGCCTCTGGCCGTCCATTCGGTGGTGAGAACGTGTACCTGCAACCCCTGAACGCTTTTGTTGCAGAGTCTGTTGAGCGCCTGCACCAAATCACCAGCGACTTGATTGCAGTGCCCGATGCCGAGAGGACATTTGATATTGATGAGTTCAACGACCTTTACGCCAAGAACAAGCCAACATTATACATCAAGATGACAGACGTCTTCTCCATTCACAACCTGGTGGCCGCTGAGCTTCAGACAATGTGCCCTAACCGTGACGACGTCCTGCGGGAAATCATGCACGATCTCGGCAGTGCTAAGAACAACGAGAACGAGATGAACGCTGCAGGCTCTTCAGATATCCACATGTTCTTGACACCCAAACTCCACGATGTTGACGACCCTGAGGCTGATGTCAAGGCACTCTTTATGGAGACCAAGCGATGCGTGCTGTATATTATTCGTGTGCAGACTGGCGCCAATCTCCTGGAAATTCTCGTCAAGCCCATTTCCCCAGAGGATGACCACAAGTGGCGCATGCTCCTTCGCGACGAGTTCTCTGTTGGCAGCAACACTCGTGGAGCCTACTCTGATGCCAACATGATCGACGTAACACGCATGACATACCAGGAACTCAAGCGCACAGCTCTAGAGAACATCATGCGACTTGAGAAGCTGGGACGCATCACCAAGCACAACTACTACCAGGATGTCCTCAATGCCATTGCGCTTGATATTCGCACAAAGAGCCGCAGAAGGGTTCAGCGACAACGAGAGTTGGAAGGTGTGCGCATGACATTGAGTAACTTGCACGAGAAGGCCAAGTACCTCGAGCAGCAGCGCAAGAGTTACGATGACTACATTGAGTCAGCAATGGCGACCCTGCAGAACAAGAAGGGGTAAGTACCTTCGGTAACGTTACTGTAATACAATGACTAACATCTTAATAGCCGCAAGAAGTTCTTGCTACCCTTCACCAAACAATACAACCACCAGCGTGAACTGGAACGTAGTGGCCGTGTACCCAAGTTCGGCAGTTACAAGTACAGCGCGCGTGCTCTCTCCGAGAAGGGTGTGCTGGTGTCATGGAGTGGCATCAACGACTTTGAGAAGATCAACATGACCATCTCATGTGATGAAGTAGGTGTCTTCAACCTCGAGGGTTCGCGAGGACACATCCAGATCCCCGGAGCCAGTGCTCTGGTGCCTATCGAGGACCTCTTGCAGGCTCAGTTCGAGGCGCATCAGTTCATGACTCTGTTCGAGGGCAGTCTCAAACTCAACGTTAATCTGCTGCTGCATCTCCTCTACAAGAAGTTCTATAGAACTCAATAAGAGGCAGGGCTGTAATCTATACTTCTACCGGCTGGCCCCTGGAGGGACGGTCCGAAACCACTTTATAGGAGGCGATATATGTCGGACGATACCTATGTTTCAAGGAAGAAGGGGGAAAAGACTGGGCGAGCATTGCAACTGGCGTGATGGGAAAGGGTGTTTGAGTGACAGACAAAGTACTGGTGTTTTTCAGGCTGATTTGTATGGGAGGAGCGTTAGCGCACAGGGTGCATCACAACAATGACGGTAAAATATGGCAACTCATGACGGATTTTAGGGCATTGGAGTGTAGTCGGAAAGGGGATATTGCTTTTTTTGTATTCATTCTTATCGTGGCTTCATGGTTGACTGAGATGAGCGAGCAAGCAAGCAGGCAAGCTCGATGTGATGGAAGGGTTTGAATTGTTAGGATATCAGTTTGATTGGCATAATGCATGAAATGTCATTAAAGTTCATGTTTTATGTCTTCTAGGTATGGTAATAACCGCAAACAGTAAATAACGAACTGTATATTCAACGCACCATTGTTCGCTTCATGTCCTTGTGATTCTAGAGTTGTCAGCATACAACAAGAGAGTTGTCCTCTCGAGGGAAGAGGTTGTCGGTCGTCGGCTGTCGGAGAGGCTAAGCCATGATTGGCCAGTTAACAGTAGTTTCATGGAAACTTGCGCAGGAGGAGACAGAGCCAGCCAGGACAACTTTTTGGTGGAGAACAGAGCAAGCTAACAGGGTTCTCCTTGAGTCGAGGCCAACAAGAAAGAGAGGTAATCTTGATAGGCATGTCTCCGGGAGTTTGGCTTGCTAGAACTAGGCAGCAGATAAACTTGCTAGGGGATAGATGAATGGATCAACGACGGCGAGGATTCAGCTCGTATCAGGGTTCAGATGCGTAGCCAGCAGGCTAAGCACAAGAAGGGAAAGGAATGTGCATAGACCATCAATTTGAGGATGGCTGGCAAATAATGGTCGCGTGAGGTTTGCTCGGTGGTTAGTTCTTTGCCGAGAACTTAGAAGTAATCTCGAGCCAGGATTGTCTGTGAGCGGTAAAGAACGGCTTGCTTGGTTGGCGGCCGGTTAGTCAAAACGACAGAAAGATAAGCATGGCTTCGGTCAAGCTTTTGGGACGAATACATGGGACAAGTGCTACGGTGCATTACTTCCAGTCATAGTATTTGGTCAACATCACTCCCTTGGCACAAGGAGCCAATCGAACATTCATGTTTTCAACCTCTTCGGATGGCAATTGAGAGCCAGGCGCAATCAAGGAGACGAGGCGAGGAACTGAGTTGTCCCGGTCTGGGCTGGAATCTGCTTATAAGCATATCCTGCTGGTTTTCGTTCTAGACGGAGGTGACCTGGACTCGCTCGATACGACCGTGGGGTAGTTTCTCAGGCAGTTTGTTTTAATGACTCGACCATCAATGCATCTGGACAAAATGTGACCAAAATTCCCAGTTCTCACGAGTGGCAGTTAATGAGTTGTTCTTGTGCTGTGCAACACAACGTTTCGTTTCTCGGCTCTTTGTGGTGGGATGATAAGATGTGTCAAGCCGACTTGCGGCTCGTGAAGTGAACAACTGTTTCAGCCAAATCCTTCATTTCAGACCCCGATAGTGTGAAATAGCCAGAACAAAAGGATTGCCGCAAACAATGCCGGAACTTTGTAGAAACGATGAAACAGATCGAGCCGGGAGACCCGGCGGATCAATTGAAGGATTTCAAGGACATGACATGGTCCGATATTTCAATGTCGACATCGGGAGTTGGAAAGAGGTGACTGTCTCCATATTCAGCAACTCGAAACCAATTCCAATCAATTGACTTTGACAAGATCAAAGGTTGCAGGCGCTTAGTCCGTGATGGCCGAATTGCTAGGAAAGTGGTTGACGGCCCCAGGATTGCACCATCGCAAGCTGACAAGGCGTTATGGCACTAAGGGAAATGCGCTTGGTGTGTCCCAAGTAATGCCTTTGCCGGTGGTGGGCGTATATTCCCATGGCCTCACAACAACACATGAACTGACAACGAAAACTGGCGCTTTCAATACTTGATTGTCTAGTATTTTCTGGTTGCTCTGCTTCGTTCTCTCACTTCCTGACCTTGTTCTCATATCTAGCCGAACGTGTGGTCAGACGGGCACCATCGCCGGTGGGAGGGAGGAGGAGGATACGAAATGCGTGCGTGTCAGAACGAGCGAGGGCGGGCATTTCGGATGCGTACAGACGCAGGACGTGGCGGGCGGCGGAATGGCGAGCTGATGAGTGCAACAGGAGGGGATTGTCGTCTTGTGGATCGCGTGAGGGTTGTGAGAATTACCTATACAGTGATCTGACACGGTGGGGAGAGGGGTTAGTTCGCGGGACCGTACAGTACCGTGTAGGATATCCATGCACCGTATAGACAATTCTTGGAGGTTGAATTTTTCGAGACCTTGGAGGTGAAAGAAAGTGCAGATAAAGGATGCAGGGACCGGCTTATGGCGTAAGAGGGCCAGTGCGCCGTTCAAACCCGAGGACGGTGGTGCTTGAACAACCTTTGCACCCACTAAAATCGAGGCCGATTCCTGAAAAGATGGTGGGACGAAGCGCATCCTTATCACTGAGGCTTGCATGCTGCATCGTCGGATTTGCACGAAACGGGGGACGACAGTAGACAAGGCTTCGACAGGCGCATGTGGGGAAGATGAAGGCGACTGGTACGACGGCCGGCATGTGCGTGCGTTGAGACTGATGCCTCAACAACCTCACGATGTTATAAGTTGAACGCCGAGATGTGGGTAACGGAGATCGTGGTTCAGGTAATGAATCGACGCATGGACATTGCTATGCTTGCTGATAGACATCGCATCTGTTTCACGAATGAGGGTAGCGCTATGCATCCATTGCCTATGACTGATAACCATTGTGGAATATCATGTTGTAAAGATCTTGTCCTTGCGGCTGCAGGAGCAAGGACGCTGTTGGTGAGCGTTACATATTGATGACTTGTCAACCCGGAGCTATGGAGGACGGTGCGATGTATGATGTATGATGATGATGCTTCTCAATCATGATGGGATGGATGTAGCAGAAGTGGCAGAGAGTCTAAGGTAGAGAGGTGAGAGCTCGGGCCGGGGTAAATCTGCACTAGAGTTCCAGCTGTCAATCTCTGTGGGTTCTGGACTTGGCCAGGGAAGGACTGGGCAAGAATTTGATGAGCCAATCGTGGTTGGCTGATGGCCGAATCGAGTAGTCGCTTGGAACCCCTGCGCTGCTAAGATTATTCTCTTGTAGTTGCATAAAGTAAAACAGATCCAATGGGATCTTCATTTTTGGCTGGCGATGATCAAATGACAACAGACAACTCAACAGGTATTACACGGCGCGAACTCAATAGACTTAAGTATTAAGTTTGTGTAAACCTCAACTTATACATCCGAACAGGGTTTTGAGACCTGATGTGCAACGTTCCTACCCGTATCTTGCCTTCTCAGTCTCACAAACGTGGGATATGCACCATCTGTGTAGTGGCATTGGCTGAAGAATCTTGGTAGACGGTTATCTACATACCGCCGCCGTATCTCAGAAGCGTAACTGGAATCAAGAAGAACACGATAGACAAAACAAGGGTAGGTCAGTAAATAAGTGAGCATGTGATATGACTCTCATTTCCCATATCTTCCTAAACACCATCATTTTGTAAATGGTGGTGTATTAGCCAGACATTACATTCAATTGTGTCTACGGAGAAACACAATGATACCAAGCGACAGGGTTGTGGTTTCGTAAAACTGATGATGGTGATAACCAAAAAAGGTTATCTGAGAACGAACAATGCATACGTGTTGATCACGATCCTCGTGACTCAATTTGTGTTCATGATAAAAAAAGTCTTGGTCCAAGACGTCGGGTTCGAGGTTGGCCTCAAAAATAAGGTGGACTTTTCGGATAATTGCATGTGTTTCTGCACCCATGTTCTGGAAGGAAACAGCACACGCCCCCCCCTAGACTCATCTACAGATCCTCTTTCTGCATGATGGGAATTCGGACACGGTTTATTGGAATAACCCCTGGCTATTGCTGCTGGTGCTGCTACCGTAGGAGACACACCCCTAAAGCTAAGCTACTGTGGGCCCATGCCCAACCAAGCCCACCGTTATGAGCCGCCTCCACATCAAAAGAACTTAGACACACCCCAGTTCATTTTTAACATTACCTTACCTCACCGTTCTCTCTTGTTTCTGGCTGATTGCTTTGCCTCTCAAAAGTCAAAAGACTGGCAAGATGAGACGAGACAAGACATTGTTTCCACTCCTTTTCGATTGCAAAACTTGTGGCGTCAATCACCTCACCGGTTGCTATTCCTCTTTTGGCCTCTTGTCATCGGGATATTCACATTAGTTATCTTCTTATTTCCCACCAAATACTCGCTCGCTCACGGCATTACTCACCCTCTTGCAGATCTACTTATTTCCCCCATTCCTCCACTCTGACCCCTGTGAGATGATAAATGCATACGCCGTGTCTGTGTGCCAAGGTGTTGCCTTGCCTCTCTGTACCGTACCATGCCCTCCGCTCATCGCCCACCTCCTCCGCTAGGCTCTCACTCATTCATCTGAATCATAGCCCTAACAGGGATATCACGAGACTACTGCCTTGATAAACTAATCTAGTACCTCTCCGCATTCACTTACTCACGAGGCTTCGGGTTACAGCTGGCTAGAAGCATTAAGTCGACTTCCATAACAAACCCTAATTAAACTCCACCCCTCGACCTACCTCCTGCATATCTCTGTATTTATTTAACCACTCACTCGCACTCACTTTTTACCTTTCGACTCTTCTTCACTAAACTCTCCTCCTTCAATACTTCTTTCTTCAAGCACACGTTTCTAGATACCCATCTCCAGGGCTTGAAAGCATCAAACTATATCAAGAGATTCCCACCAAGATCTTATATTTTACCATCCATTAAATCGAACCAAGTAACGATGGCTCCTGATCTGAACTCCCTTCCTCCTTCTAACGGGGAGAGCATGGCTGCTCCTCAACTCACTTCAGAGTCTGAGACACCCAACATCCTGTTTATCATGGCCGATCAACTGGCTGCTCCTCAACTCAAGATGTACAACCCCAACTCTCAGATCAAGACACCAAACCTCGACCGTCTTGCTTCAACTGCTGTCCAGTTCGACTCTGCTTACTGCCCCTCACCACTCTGCGCTCCCTCGCGCATGAGTTTGATCAGTGGCCAACTACCTATGAAGATTGGTGCTTACGACAACGCTGCCCAGATTGGCTCTGATGTGCCAACTTATGCCCACTACCTCCGTTCCAAGGGCTACCACACTGCTCTTGCTGGCAAGATGCACTTCATCGGTGACCAACTTCACGGTTACGAGCAGCGACTTACCAGTGATATCTACCCTGGCGACTTTGGTTGGGCTGTGAACTGGGATGAGCCTGACACCCGCCTTGAGTGGTACCACAATGCCAGTTCCATTCTCCAAGCCGGTCCCTGTGGCCGAAGTAACCAGCTCGACTACGACGAGGAGGTTATGTTCAAGAGCACTCAGTACCTTTGGGATCACGTTCGAGAGGGACCTAAGAAGCGACCTTTCGCACTGACTGTTTCGCTTACTCACCCACACGACCCTTACACCATCACTAAGAAGTACTGGAACCTGTATGAGGATGTCGACATTGCCCTTCCCGAGGTGAAGATGAACAAGGAAGACCTTGATGCCCACAGCCAACGCCTTCTCAAGGTCTGCGACCTTTGGGACCAGGACTTTTCAGAGGAGCAGATCAAGCGCGCCAAGCGAGCTTACTACGGCTCAGTGAGCTATGTTGACGACTGCATCGGTCGCCTTCTTGAGACACTCGAGGATGCGGGCCTGGCCGAGAACACCATCATCATCTTCAGCGGCGACCACGGTGACATGCTGGGTGAGCGTGGACTCTGGTACAAGATGAGCTACTTCGAGTCATCTGTTCGAGTTCCCATGTTGATCAACTACCCCAAGCGATTCACTCCCCACCGCGTCACTCAAAACGTTTCAACTCTCGACCTTCTACCGACTATCTGCGACTTGGTCGGCACTAAGCCATCACCCTACTTGCCAATGGATGGAATCAGCATGCTACCGCATCTCGAAGGCCGCGATGGTCACGACACTGTTATCGCAGAGTACACTGGCGAGGGTACTGTTCGTCCTATGATGATGATCCGACGAGGCGATTGGAAGTACATCACCTGCCCAGCTGACGAGCCTCAACTTTACAACCTTGCACGCGACCCTAAGGAATTGGACAACCTCGCCCGCTTCAGAAAGATTGCACCACAGACACCCGAGCAGGAGGAAGCCAAGGAAGTCTTCCACAAGTTCGAGGCCGAGGCCCATGCTCGCTGGGACTTTGATGAAATCACCGAGAAGGTTCTTCTATCTCAACGCACACGACGAGTTGTGTGGGACGCGCTCAAGGAGGGCGAGTTCACTAGCTGGGACTTCAACCCCGATGATGATGGCAGGAAGAAGTAAGTGGATAATCCAAACCCTCCCCACAAGTGATCGATGCTCTGGAAAGCCACGAAATCACATCATCGCCATAGTTTAAGACGTGCTAACGCCATACGCCGCAGGTACATCCGCTCCACCATCCCTCTTGATGATCTGGAACGCCGAGCTCGTTATCCATTTGTTGATGCCAATGGATACGAGAGCAAGGCCGTATCCCATGTTCGCAATAGCTAAATTTCACACCCCAAAAACTTATGAGCTATGACCGAGGTATCTCTTTTGATTCGGCGTTTTTCACTTTAGCGGTTATTCTTGATGCTATTACAGCATGGAAGATGTTGGATATATGACCTCTTTTTTCGCATCAAGCATAGCCAGCTATGATTTCTTGTATTTAAATTGATTAAAAGCCATAAATTGGTTGAATGAAACTATAATGAGTTTAAGAACTTTTGGTGTACCTTTCAGTCTACCTGCCTACCAGTCAATGTAATTCGGTAGCCTAGAAACTTTCAGCAACGCCGAGCTGATATCAAGCTAGTAGCTGTTTATGAAGATGATCAATCAATATCATTTCGTATTATCAGATCACTATAAGCTGCGAGAAACATCTGGCCAATAACCTGGATATCCAAATCATTCACAATTCCAATAATATCACAAATGTCATCCTCCGAAACAGCGGAGTGTCGGTTTCCGGGCCCGATGCGGCCGATCGCCCTGTAAGATCGACGTCGTTACGGCGGCATCCACGGAGCTTGTCATGTAAGCGCAGATTGTGTGATTTTGGCGCTCATGTCGCAAGATGGCCCATGACGTTGATGAAATTATCAGAATCTGGGGTGAGTGGAGAGATCCCCGCTTGTTTCAGGGTCTAGGTGTTGTATTAAAAAAGTTCCGTACGTAGTAGGGTGGTGATATAAGGGGAGGCTTTCGTGCCTGAACTGCCAGGCTTGATATTTGAGCTCAGCTTTTGGGGGGAGCTCCGCTACACCGAGCTCGGTGTGTGGTGACGGACGCGCTTTGTTTTGGAAGCTTTGAAATGCCCCGCGTCAAACCCGGGTTTCTTTTTACAAACATCCAATACTTTAATTACCAAGCATCAGGAGCTTGATACCTTTGAAGTAGCATTGGATATCAATAGCACATATATTTGCAGCATCGTTCGCCAGCTGCAAACCACTCACGCCCAGCAGAGACAACCATCCACATCCTACCGCTTCCGGCGAAGGCATCATGGCCACTCTCAATCTGGATGACGATGAGCTCAAAGCCCTTGAACAGACACTGAGCAAGGTAGCTCAACTGTCCAGCAGCGTGCAGAGCTTCAGGCAGGATCTACTCAAGAGCAATCCTCTCCCTCCTCCGTATGCCTCCATACCGCAATGCGCCATCATTAGACAGCAGCTAATATGTCTTCCTAGAAAATCAATTCAAGCTTCAGCCAAAATTCTTCAAAAGAACCTCAAATCGCTCCTAGAGAGCACGAACGAGAATGCAGACCTCTTCAATCGCATGGCCATCCGACCCTCGACGAATTACCCCGGCCGAACTCAAGAAAACGTGCTTCTCCAACTACTGCGCAAGAAACTCGAACCCGACGTCGAAGAATTCGTCAGTCAAGGTCTTGAAACAGCACGACTCGCTACACCCGAGGGTCTGGAATCTCTAGAACAAATCTGGCGCGAATTGCGAAGTTGGCTCTCGGAACGGGTAATTCATTTCATATCGACTGAGAACAGCGATCCCTATACGGCGGAAGAACGCGCAAATGGAATAAAAAACGTACGCACCGGTCTACGAAGGCCCATAGATGACGATGAAGAAGAAGAAGAGGACGAGGAGGAAGGCGACGAAGAGGAAGATGATGATGAGCCAGAGAAGCCAGATGTCCCAGAAGTCAAGGTGCGAGGAGCGGAACCAGAGACATTGCTTTGGTTTGCGGCACGGGGAGACTTTGAGGTGCCGCGCAACGTTGAGTATGAGCGCAAAGTGGATGTCTACAGGGGGCTCCAAGGTATCAACATACCACCCAGTGACCAACAGCAGCAACAGCCTCAGCAAGGTTTTGTTCCTTCATGAGCAAGTGATCTGTGGTCGGACTCAGAGGCGTTGTGGCATTCTGCCATCAGGTTGGCAAACTATTCTAGCTCGAAGGCGTTATGAGGGATTGCGAGTGAGTGGTTTGGTGTTGATATACCCAGTTAGTAGTGAGATAAGCTGACGGCTGTTTAGGTCTGATGCGTTAAGATAGCAGTATCTAGTCGGCGATCACAGACGGGCTTCCAAGTTCTAATGCATCACTTCGACTATTTATACAGTTTGAAAGCAGTGCATTATACAGTCTTATTGCGACACTTCTCCACAATATTATACAAACATCTCGGCACTTGGCTTCATGACCAGACTGAGAACAGGATATCTCAGCTTGAGTTGGAGACATTGGAAAACCAATTGGTATTCTAAGCTGACCTCATTTCAATCCTCATCCTCAGTTCTATATAGATATTAGCTTCAAGCTAGAGTTTCATCGCGCCAAGCCCAGGTTGTCCAGTAAGCTGACCTGAAGTCGGCTGTGGCCGATTCGCGCGTGCATCTGCATCAATCATTCGTCGCCATGCTCAGCCATGTCGTCACTCAAACGTCCTCAGCGTCAAAGCTACCCATTCCCCGCGTTTTTGGCAGCACATGGCTTGAGCTCACGAGACTGTGGCATTGAGAAAAATATCGGGACAATTGATAACCTTATCTGAGCGTTGTGCTTTCTGGCAATACCGAATATTGGAGATTTGATGGGCGGGCTACTTATGCAGCTATGGGGAGAAGCTGGACTGAACATCATCTTCTCATCATCACTCCCTGAGCTGCCATCTTCACGCAATTCACGTTCCGTTATGATGGCTTCTTATCAATTATGTTGCCACGGCGCTGGCATGCCTCCTGGTACATATCCCCGTATCTCAGAAGCGTCTCAACCGCACATGGAAATCGTGCCGAACAATGAAGCCGTACTACGCACGATGCCACGCTTTGCGACCGAGAAAGCTGATAACAAACTCACTTTCCTGTCATTGCCCCTCGAAATTCGACTTAATATCTACCACTGGCTTCACCTTATGTGTCCAGTTCGCCACGCACAGCTTGCACCGTGGTATCCAACCCCAGTGCATTGCCAATACATTCTCCAGACAGTTGATACAGATATTGCAACTAAAGAGGATAAAAAGAACCGTGACGAGCAAAAAGACCTGGGGCTACTGTCGCCATACCGTCCCCTCTCGGGTCTTCCTACGAGCCTCCTTCGCACGAACCGCCAGATTTACTGCGAGGCACGTCTTTTGCCATTCACGCAGAACGAGTTTGTCTTTGTGAACTGGTTCGCATCAGGCCTCTGGGCCGCCCGTGCCTTCACTCGAGCCCTAGCTCCATGGCAGCGAGGTTCTCTCCGCTATGTTCGACTAGAAGTACTTGCACGAGACGTGGTGGTCGGAGGTGCAGGCCGTGAGGAATGGCGCGCCTTGTGCACTGAATGGGCATCTGGGGTCAGAGGACTTCGGATGAAGATGGTTCTCGGAGCGAGTACGTCGGTAGTGACAGGCCCGGCGTTCGGAGGCGGAGTGGGGCGTAGGGCCGAAGCGGCACGGCGATGGGTCGGCGAGGGACTTGCCCTGATGGAACGACTGGAGAGGGTTGAGATGGAGGTTGTGGCGAGAGAGATGAGCGATGTGGACAAACTTGAGTGGTGTGAGACGCTGCAAACAGAGTTGAGGGAGGCAGGACTGGGAAGGATTGTGATTGTGTGTACTGAAAAGGTACAGGAGAAGATGGAATGGATCAAGAGTGATGTTGGGTGGAGAAACCCAGAGACTGAAGTCGGAGCTGTCACAACGGCTATGGCAAATAATTTGATAGCGGAGAGGGCTACGAGAGCTCGCGCATAGTTGTTTGCGTGGGAATGATGGATCACGAGTTATGCCTTGTGGAGTTCTTGCTGGCCAAGATTGGTTATCTGCATTAGCATTGGTATAGCACTGTGTTACGGAGTTGAAGCATACGAAATTGAGTTAGGGACTGCATAGTATCCGTTTTTGTATTATGCTGAGAATGATATATCTTCAAATGCCGTTTCTGCCCTCCAGTAACCTGTTGATACCCATTGTGTCATGTAAACGATAAGACAGATACTCCGATGAACAGGAAGACGTCGCAAGAAACACAACAATTTGGTCTGTCCAATTGGAAATAGCCCAATCCAATGCCAAGTTTCGACATCTGACCGTTGACGACCATTCCACAAAGCAAAGTGTAACGCCCAGAACGAAGGCTGCTACCACACCACATACAACAACAAATCCGAGGCTATTTGAGGCATGTCTAGGCTAAATGCCGAGAATATCCACGAACAAGATATGAAAAAGAAAAAAGTGACGATGAATAACAGTAATAATTGCATAAGATAAGCAAATGGCGCTGTAGTAAGCCCGGGACAACAATTAGGACGTCTACCCCATGTGACTTCGCGCGAGTCTCGCCAGACTGTGCCGCATGAGTCACGTACTGTAGTAGCACTGCAAACGCGGAGTCAAACCTTCTTTTATCTCTGAGCGATAGCGGGGGGATACTCTTGTTCTACTGTGTTAGTAATACTCCGTTTGTGTTTCTTCTTTATAAATTGTCGTTTGAATCAAGTTGAATCCTTCAAGCCTCAGTCTTTTTGTACAAGTTGGCATCCAATTGGCGATTACTAAACCCCGCCTCCACACGGCGCAGTATCGAAACCTCCACCTCGAGTTTCGTGTGTTGCGAAACGGCGTTTTGAACTGAGAATCGAAACTCTGCTTACGAATTCTCGTCACTGTTGAAACTCATCGTTACACGTTCTAGTCGAATCGTTCTTCAGTTCGCAACCATGGAGGCCAGGTGTCAATGTGGTTCAGTGACCTTCAAGACTCCCCTCCCTCAACCTCTGGCGCTCTACATCTGCCACTGCGATGCTTGCAGACGACAAACTGGTTCAGCGTTTGGAACGTCTGCCATATTTCCTCGATTTGAGCTGCCTGACACGGATCTACTAAGCGTTTACAGGTAGGAAACAACTGTTTGGTGTTACGAGCTGGACTAACTGGCTTGGGGTATTATAGTCGACCTACAGCCTCAGGACATCAGCTTTACTGGTAGGTGTTTTAGAAGCCTCATGTTTGTTTGACTGGGCGCTAAGCGTTACAAACAGTTACTTTTGTCGCAAATGCGGAACTCGTCTCATTCACTCAACGCCGGTACGTAATTGCATCTTGGCTCACGGGTTATTCTCCCACTGACCGAACATAGTCAAAAAACGTCATCTCCGTGAAAGGAGGATGTCTTGATGGCCTGGACTGGAAGCGAGCGATTCACATCTGGACCAAGACAGCCATGGTTCCTATTCCCGAAGGATCTGAAACGCACTCTGAAGAGTCCGGCTATACGGACTATGGATCAACTCAGGAGGAGCTGGATCAGCCTGGGGATCTCGTTGGAAGCTCGGGTTGTAACATGCCTGTAAGTCAAAGGGCTTCAAGCTCTGCTGGGGTGAATGGTGACGATAACATGAGTGGATGAGTATTATGAGATGAATGATGGCGTTGGTGGGTGTTGATAGGCAGATCGTGGGTTTGGAGTTGAAACATGTCACTTAGTGAGAGCATTGAGATGTGATATCATGGGAATAGGCGCAATAAACGAGTAGCATATTCATAGCATGAATTGATGAGTTGTGTTTTGAGGAGTTTTAGTCATGATAGTTGTTCTAGGGGAGACAAAAAGACGAAGAATCTCCATCACAAGTATATTTTGGGCAACTCTAGTACATACTTAGTAGTTCTTTAGACTTAGTACCTTGGTTATTTTATCACCCTTATCAAACGTCAGAAGTTATCTCTGAGGCCGTGTTGTGGGAATGGGAAACAGCCGAGTGAATACGGTATGTGGGTGATGAACCTGTGTTAGAAGCCTTATTATTGCTTAGGCATTGACAAGGTCATGATAATTTACTTTGCCTGTTTAGAGGTACAATGGCACAATCCCTTGTTAAAATTGTAACCGTATATTTGTAACCGCATTGTCTTTAACCTTTCACCAATAATAATGACGTGCATGTCATCCCTGTATATTATCGCTGTAAGTTTGATGAGCACTAACAAGTAAAAGAGTTTCTTTCAACGGCACTTAACATACATATCTCACAGTTGGTACGCAAATTCCACAGACTCAGCCTTATTCTGTAGATGAATTTATCAATTAATTAAAAGCTGTCAACTCGAAACTTGACGTCTATTAGCTTCCGGTAGTGTAATCAAACGAGTCCTCTTGAATGGCTCTTGGCACTTCGGCCGATTCACTCAAAGTAGCGAGGTCGGGCCCCCTCCCGAAACCTCGGATGAACAAGGGGTGCTTCAGTTGCGTCTCGCTATTGATGGAGAATTCTAGGCATTTTTCGCTGTGTTCTTACCATGGTAATTCGCTCTCGAGAATGGCCTCTTTTTTGTGAGGTATAAGACCACAGCGGGGGAAGTTTTGTGATGGTTTATTAGTCTTGCATTTTGGCCGCCAAGATGGCCGTTCCGTTGACTCTCTTGTGATTGTACTGCAGAAGCGCATTGTTTGTCGAGCGCTTACTAAAACTTCCTTGATATTATCGCAACATATCTCGTCTCGGTAACTATTGCCAAGTCCCGGCAAACGGTGGTGCCTTGATTAGCCCCCTTTAGTCCCATCTTGACAGGTAGTGCCAAGTCTCGACTCTCTTGATGAAGATTTTGATATTGAGCTGAATTGTCGGGATGTGGCCATCAAACCGAGACTTTATACTCAATTTCGATAAAGTTATCAAACTAGCAAGCTTCCAGTGCAGATCATGAACCTTGCCTCTCAGTCATCACCAAATAACATGCCTGATTCCCTCAAACTCCTTGTCGCGATAGCGTCTTTTTACCCCTGAACCCTAGCTCATCCCCAAACTCGCAACCCTAGCTCGTCCTAACCCCAAGCGTCACAAGTCTCCGTTTGAGCCTCAGATTCCAGAACCATGATGCACCAAAACGTGCCCCTGCTTCGTCTGCGACGGTGTGTGCGGCGGCGAGGCGCGGCTTGGCTTGGGTCTGAAGAAACCTGAATCATCCCATTTCTCTTCTCCCCCCTCCCCTCCCTTTGCTTCTGACCTTCTTTTGAATTCTGAATTGTGTTGTTGTGTTATGTTTATTGTTTTCTATCCGTCGTGACCTTGTCAATCGCTCGCTCTTTTCATTGATTGACTTTGTAAGGTTGGTGCTGCCCGGGCTTTGGACTCGGCGGTGCTACTACTACCCATCGTCACGTCTTCTCTTCTTGTTCTGCCCCGGGCAATCATTCTTTTACTGTCCCTTTGAATGAACGACTTTTAATACCTTCTCGACATATCATCATCTCCAAGATTTAATCGCTATTGTCGAACTGCTATATCTGTCGCTCTTTACAACTGGACCGTAAAAACTCAAAACAGCTGGACTGTTGGAACATTCACTCACTACATCAAATCGAATTCTGAAAGTTATTGGGGAAGAGCTTGGATCATCATGAAGTTGTTGCTTTGGCTTACCGCCGCCCATGTTGCGCAGGTGAGGATATTCAAACTCTTACCGAGATACGTACAGTCAAGAGACTGACTTTGACTCGAATAGGCCGCGGGAAGACATGGGATAATGAAAAAGAGGCAGGCAGAGGTTGAGGGGGTTGCTCATGCACTCAAGTTCGAAGGGTGAGTTTAAGCCACAAAACACCAAAGTTTGGTTGCCAGTATTAACAAATCTCTAGACTGAGGCTGTCTTATATCACCGAGACTGAAACTGCTACTCAAAAAGTCACCGAGACAGAGACGGCGACTGTTGTTCAGACTGTTCAGGGAGAAGCTGAAGCTGCTGCTGGCGAGGTTGTCACCGTTACCATCAACGCACCTCCAGTTACTGTCACCGAAACCAAGACTGAAGTTGTCAATCAAGTCCAAACTCAATATGTCACTCAGGTTCAGGTTATGACTCAATATGTTACCCAGGTCGCAGCAGCTCCTCCTGTAAGTAATGTGAAAAACATTTTCGAGGGATCTCTATGCTGACTGAATAACCACTAGCCTGTCGTTGAAACTGTTACTCAGGCTGTAAGTCTCATAGCTTGTATCCTTCAGCTGTCACTAACTCTTCTAAGCAACTCGTTACAGTGATCGTTCCAGGAGAAGCACCAGTAAGTTCTTTTGGTCAAAACTCATATCTAATACTGACTCGTCCCAGGCGCCTGTTACTGTGATTCATACCGTGCAAGCCCCCGCAGAGTCTGATGATGCTCTTGGTCGAAAATTCAACCCTGGTGTCACTACGATCCCTATTCCCGAGAGCCTCTTGCCCAAGACGACACTCGCATCGGATCCCTTTGCTGTGGTTGGACCAATCAGATCGGAAACTATTGTTCCTCAGCAACCCTCCAGCATTGCCAACCCTGTTGAGAATCCTGCCCCCACGGCGGTTGCTCCCCAAGAGCCCAGTTCTGTTGAGCAGCCCGCCACGACTCAGGTTGCGCCCGTAGAACCTAGTTCTATCGAGCAGCCTGCGACGACACAGCCTGTAGTTTCCGAACGACCTACTACTTCTGCTGCGCAGCCCGCTACTACGGAGTCCACCGCTCCTCAGCAGCCTGCCAGTTCCATCGAAGAACCCATGGTTGAAGCTTCTTCCACACAAGGAGGACAACAGACGTATGCTCCTTCAATGGAGCTCGGTAACATGGGCCCCGACACCACAGGAAGACTCGCACAGCCCGCTCTCGACGGAACCAAGCCCACCACCACTGCCAACGCCGAGTCAGCTTCCAGGACACGAGTTCCCATCGATCTGTCCGACCCTTCAAAGCTCAGCAGCGCGCTCAACCTGGGCAACTTGGTTGGAGGAAACGGTGCCCTCAAGGCTCGCGCCACTGGCACGCCATGAGTCTATGGTTAAAATGCGTTGGAGACGATGACGTGAATGGTAAAAAACTTTGAGACGGACTTGGGGGTTTCTTTCGAATGGGCATTCGTGCTCGTAATGTTGTAACTAGTCTTATAATAATGTGAGCAAGTCTCCAGAGCATACCAGTCAGCTTTGTGCATCTATCTATGGGTATCATGATGCCATGCTGTCTCCCTATTCGCGTCCCAGAGCTCCAATCTCAAATTGCTTATTCCTTCTCACTTGCTGCATTCCTCGAGGCCAGCTTCATCTTCTTGGCCTGCCGTTTACTGATCTGCTGTGTATCCTCATCGCCAGTCTTGCGCTTTTGATTCTGATTTTGACCCTTGTTCTTTGATTTCTTGCCGTCCTCATCTTTTTCCGAGCCCTTTTCTT
The DNA here is from genome assembly GCA_012932015.1 of Fusarium acutatum. Lineage (NCBI taxonomy): Eukaryota > Fungi > Ascomycota > Sordariomycetes > Hypocreales > Nectriaceae > Fusarium > Fusarium acutatum. The sequence continues at coordinate 190,583 of JAADJF010000014.1, forward strand.
TCTCGGCCACTTCAACGATGTTGATGACGCCCTTGAAACCATTCCTCTTGATGCCCTCATTTACCACAACAGATCGAGGCACTTCACCAAAACCTTTAAAGCCTTTCTCGTTGCTTAATCCTCCCATAAAATTGAGCATATTTATCACATCAGCAGGCGCTCGCAAGGATAGCGCATTCTTGGCTTCGCTGCTAATCATGATGCCCCTGCCGCGCGTCGCCCGGATGAGACTTTGCAAGTTTGAGATAAACCTTGGGCGCCCTCGATCATCGCCATTGATCACTTGGCCGTAGCAGACCTCGAAGCGGATGCCACGGTTAATAGCAGCCATGCATGGCTTCGGCTTAAGATGGAATTGCAAATCCTGCGTCAAGTCGAGTGATATGATGGGTACGTCGAGCGTGAGACAAGCATTCTGAAAGGCCTTGTCCGTCAGTGGACGGGCCGCGATGATGTCGTATGTCGAGATGAGAGATGGGATTCGGTAGTTGTTCGCTGAAGGATCTGAGAGAGGAAGAGTTGCGCGATGGAGGGTGTTTGGGAGCTTGGAGCCTGGCTTGGATTCTATCGTTGGGAAGGGCGCGGTGTTGTTGGCGGTAAGCGGCAGCGTGAGCGTGTGGTTCAGCGCGACTGTTGAGTACCCGAGCGACGATGCGCGAGTGAGTGTTTGGAGAAGCTGTTCGTCTTTGGTCGTTGGTGACCAGGCGATATTCAGATCGTAAATCATGATGATGGGTTGTGGAGGTTTATTGAAAGCTTTGCGCAGGAAGCTAGCATTTACTGCCGATTTTATTTTTTTTGCGCCGCAAAAGTTTACAGGTTCTTCATAGTATATTTTTAGTTACGACCCTCACTTTACTCCGTAGAGGTCGCAGAAGAGACAGGTCATATTACACAGACTTTCTTAAACAAATATATTAATTTAAAGAGTATTGTCTCTAATTACCATGAGATGAATGAAGATCAAAAGAATAGTAACATGCAAAACTCATGTCCATTCCTCACCAGTCAGAGCATCCATTTCTAGCTTCAGCAGTGAGCTTCCATTAGTCGTAAAAAGCTGTGGTCCGTGCACAGTGAGCGTTGTCACTAAGAGCCAGCCCCTGCCGGTTCGTCATCACCTTGTTCTTGTGCCTGTAAATGGGAACTCTCCTATACCGGCACTTGGTTTGAACAGGATACTTGCTTCATGTAGGTATCTTTTCATTAAACACCTGATGCTAGCTCTCCTGACGAATAAGTCTTTATCTTTTATCAATGTCATAAAGCTAAAGTATCTTCTATTTATGCATGGTACGTGCATGCATGACCTTGACCTTAAAGCTTCCATGCCAAGAAACTGCGCCGCCCAAACTACGACTACGACGACGCGCCACTTGACCTCGAACCTCAGCTCCTGGATCGGCATTGATTAACTTCTCTTTAACACATCACATCACATCACATCGCACGCCTCACTACTTCAACGAGCTTTCGCCTGCGGATTTACACCGCTTCCTCCTCTTCCTGCTGGCGAATCTTCCTAAACATCAACAATGTTCTTCTTCTTCGTGTGCGGCGAGCACACATTCCGAAAGGAAGTCTCTGAATACCAGGGCATGATATTCCAATGTCACCACTGTGGTAACATGGCAGCACATGTCCAGAAGAGCAACCCATGGTTCACGTTCTGTTGGATTGTAAGGCCCCTCTTCTCTGGCTCTTCGTCACTTTAACTAACCTCCGTCGAAGCCGATCATTCCTTTGTCCATCTCTGGCTACGTCGATGTCGCATGCCGTATCTGCAACTTCCATCAACCTCTCGTAAACCGACCCGACGTCAAGGCCGTGACAAGCGGTGGAGGAGGAGGACCTCCCCCACAACAATACGCACCTCCTCACGGCGGACCTCAAGGACAGGCACCTATGCGATACGGTTAATAGGAACGATCTTGTCAAGTTTTGAGGAATATGCTTTCGACACAGGCGTAGCGTATTCGCGCGCTGTAATTGTTCGATGTTGCGACAGTGCCTTCTTGGTTTTTGTTTGTTTAAAGAGGCGTTACAGCCTGGTGTTGAGGCGAATCAGGATACCCCATGAATGGGGCGATGGCTGGGTTACATTCGACAAAGAACATTTATCTTGCATTCCATACTACCAAGAGAGTCTCCTTGACCTTGGTGTATTAGCAAAGATGAAGCGCAGGTGAAATTGAACTGGGGACATATGATTCGGGAGTATTTTGAAAGCACATATTCTACTTCCGCTCACCTTGGGATACCACCTTTTAGGAACATATTGAGGCAGTCTGCCTCTTATTATAACCATTTCTGTCTACTCCATTTCAGGAACTATTGATCGGCGCCTTTTCTTTTGAGGGAGCCAAGTTCGTTAACGACCTGGTCTCCGCAACCGTCTATCCTCAAAGTCCGTCCTGGCCTCACGTCTTTCACATACGACCAAAGCTCGGAGAGAATACGGGATCCCGTCCGCTCTCCCATAGTCAAGCTCCGAAGCGCCGGATTAGTAGTTG